>SJYQ01096488.1:0-102789 GCA_006410935.1 Redunca redunca
CGA
The DNA here is from genome assembly GCA_006410935.1 of Redunca redunca. Classification (NCBI taxonomy): domain Eukaryota; kingdom Metazoa; phylum Chordata; class Mammalia; order Artiodactyla; family Bovidae; genus Redunca; species Redunca redunca. The sequence goes on from SJYQ01096488.1 coordinate 4, forward strand.
AACTCTTGCCTGAAGTTTGCGATCTGGAACCCGGCAGCTGATTATCAACTAGATAGGCTGCACCAGGCATGGACCTTTCCTTGGCAACGGTCACCTTGGCAAGTTTGCTGGAGCTGTCAGGGATATTAAAAAAAAGAGAGGAGTGAGAGAAGAGTCAGCAGAGGGTGAAAGAAACAGACAGACACTGGCACAGGGGTGCAACTTCCAACACGTCAGGAGACTCAGGTTGGTATCCGCACAAACAGCAGGTTCAAAAGGATCATAGAGAGGCTTTTAAGGGGGATGTGTGACTTTTTAAGGGGGATGGATTGAACAGGAGTTCAGGTTTGGTGAATGTTGCTCTCAGATTCCAGAGGATAATAGTGGTGTTTAGAGGAAGTTACCACAAAGGTGCTGATGTATCTTCAGTGTTGTCCTAGGGAGGTATGTGTTGGGAAATGCTCCTTCCCCATTCTTCTGGCTTCCAAGAAGAGGGTTTCCCTAAACATTACTGACCTTCAGCCTTCCTCTTCATTCCTTCCTATGGATACAGAGTGACTCTGCAAAGAGAAGCAGCCCAAAGCCCATTCCTAGTCCAGCCTCTTTTTTTAGAGTAAGGCTGCCTCTAGACTCGCTCTGGCATGCTCACGCCTGCTCGCCGTGTGCGTGTGTGTGTCTAGCACAGCCTGTGGCTAGGTGGGCAACCCTTTTTAATTTGAGGTTCAGTGTCAGGAGACTCACTTATACTCAGACAGAAACCATATTCTCCAGGATCAGCTCTCTCAGTGATAAGAGTGATTATTTCTGTCTCCTGTATGCCCTTTCCTTTTGTCTTATTTCTTCACTGATTCCTCAGCGCCCAAGGGCTGCCAGCAGAGTGACTTGTTGCTGTGCTTACTTGTGTCTGACTTTGCGACCCTGTGGACTGTAGCCCGCCTGGCTCCTCTGTCCATGGAATTTTTCAGGCAAGAATACCGGAGTGGGTTGCCGTTTCCTCCTCCAGGGAATCTTCCCCACCCGGGGATGGAACCCGCATCTCCTGCATCGCAGGTGGGTTCTTCACTGCAGAGCCATTGCGGAAGCCCTGCATAAGGACTACCAAGGTCAAGAGATGAAACAGTTCTGTCATCTCGTGAAACTGACATGGTTCTCCAGGGGCCAGCAGAGGCAGCTCAGGGCAGCCTGGAGCGTGGAAATCTTACCAGGGTGGCAGACCCCTTTTCCACTGGCAACGGGCTGCGATCTCACCTGGCACGGGGCTCCAGGTAGCCCTCCTCCCACTGGGCCGGGCACACAGCTTCGGGGGGAGGTGGAGGGAAGTGGTCCAGGCCCTGGGCCAGGGATGCCTGGCTGGTTGTTGGTGGTGGGGGCGGTGGCGGCGGGGGCGGCAGCAGCTCATTGCAGCGGGGGCTGGAAGTGGCGGTGGGGCGTGGGTCCCTCACGAACACCTCGTCGTCCTCACAGTCCTCGCGAGGTGGTGGGGAAGCCAGCAAGGCCGACTCGGAGATCCGGAGGGAAATCCTGCCCAGAATGCCTGGGGCCCCGAGAGGCGTATCCGGGTCGGAAGTGCTGCTCGAGCTGGGGGCATCCTGTGGCTTGGGGTAGTGCTTCGGGGGGTCCTCGGGGAGGCTCTCCTCTCTGACCGTGTAGGCCCGCTTTATCCAGAGCGGCGGGGAGGCCCGCATCCCTGCACGTTCTTCCATCCTGCGCTCAGGGCTGGGAGGCTGGGCCGGGCTGTGGCCGCCGCCGCTTCTGGGGGTCCCGGCTGGTGTGGAGGGCTGGGCTGCAGGCTGTGAGCAATAGCTCGAAGGGCCAGGGGCAGGCAGGACAGAGCTCAGGGGTGCAGCCCTGGCGTCTGGAAGATGCCCGTGAGCTCCCGAGGACAGTGGCGGAGGGCAAGGCGTTCTGCTGGCCTGTCTCGGAGGGTCCAGCGGCCCCGGACCCCCGCTGGGCACAGAGGCACCACCACTACCTGCTTTGCAGCCTGAATCCCCCCAGTGAGGGCTGGGGTGCTGTCTGAGAGCTGGCATCTCTTCACGGCTGGAACTGGTAAATGGCCTGGAATGGGATACAGACATGCAGGTTAGCGCTGATGAAAAGGGGCAAATGCTGAGCCAAGGGTGCATTCCACAGACGGGAAAACCCTCTGAGGGGAGAAGGACCTAGGAGAAACTGCACGCTGCTTCCCCCTGGCTGCTCAGACGAAGAATCCGGAAGTTGAAATGCAACGGCGGGACAGGCATAAACTCCTACAGGAAAATGTCACGGGGCAACCCTGGGGTCACAGGGCATTTTTCATTAATTCTCTCTCATCCCCCTTCCTCCATGCAAGGCAGCATTTGAGGACAGGCTTCAGGACATTTCTTCTGCTCCTTTTAGACCAAGTTTGGGAACCAGGTCCTGACTTCTCGGGGAAAGAATGCTCCCTCATTCTCTTGCCAGTGAGCCCCCACGGGGGTGGTCTGTTTGGAAAGTATTTGCATGGGCTACTGAATCCACAGGTTTTATTTACAACTTTCTCTTGGATTCCCAGTGTTTTTATTTTTCCAAATGGAAAGAAAGAAAAGGAGTGTCTCACCTAAGGAGCTAATAAGCAGTTACCTCTGGAGAAAGAGACTGACAATAATGAGCAAACAGATAGCACGGTGGTTTAAACAGCTGTCCTCTAGGCTCCCAGGGAAAACCCAACAATTTCCAGTACTTGTTATTCTGTTTGAAAGGAAGAAAAGAACAAAGCAAAGAAAACACGTCTGCAGCCCTGCCTGCCTGCCATGCAAGAGTTAATGTGAGGATTTAAAAAGTCTCCAGCAAACATCCATAGTTCGTAAATCCCACATCTGCAGCTCCCTGCCTAGTGTGCAAGTGAATCTGGAGAGCAGATGGCACTCTTCATTTCACAGACCCGCGTCCTAAAGGGGCTGTGGCTCGGTCCCCAGTCAGCACAGTCCTGGCCACGAAATCGTCTAAGGCCAGATGAGAGTAAAGCAGCATAGAGAAGGCAAAGACCACAAAGAACCCAACTAGCTCTTCTGCTGTTATTTTCTCTTTAATATAAAATGTAGTAAGGTACCATCTTCCACTCAGATGCAAACCCTCCCTCCCACCACAGATCTTTTCACTTATAGGCAGCTTCTTTATCGGGAACCTCTCAATATCCAAGAGTGGCTATTCTGTCCTTCTTGGCGGGTTCCCAAATGGGTCCATGAGAAACCCAGGGGTGGGAGATTCGCTGAGGGTGCTCTCTACTCCCATTCTTATTCATTTTGGGACCCCCAGATCCTGGCACAAAGTACCTTCTCAATAGATGTCTGTTGAACAGTTAAACAATGTCTCTTTTGCCTGCTGCTACTTAGATTGTAGGCCATGAAATATTTTTGAACTTAGCATCCTCTAACAGGACATGACATAACTGGAATCTGATGTTTTAAGGACTAATTCATGTTGTAATTTCATATTGCTTTTTAAAAAAGGAGAGACGTCACTAAAACACACAATAAAATAATGCGTATCTTTTAAAGATCCAGCCGAAATAAACCCTGATATAATGTTTTTAGTTTATCCTTAATCTTAGTTTATAGAAACTACACTTAAACTGTATATTTTTGAAGATAGTAGTTTAGTTAAATGCTTAGTTTGATTGAGAATACTTCTTCCTGGTGATTGTTTTCCAAGAACAAAGACTAGTGTCATAAAGATTTTGTCGCAGTCTCTTTTATAATCGAGTGTGAGACAAGCATCTACTGATATGTATTCAGGAATCATAGTATTCATGAACAAAGTTTGACTAGTCTCATTTTCTTCCTCATAGCATTTTTAAAAATATGGTTAAAAAAAATCCTATAACATAAAATTTACTACTTTAAATTCATTTTTAAATGTTCAGTTAAGCATCCATATTGTTGCAAAACACACCTCCAGAACATTTTCATCTTGCGAATCTGAAGCTAGGTAACTAGTAAGCAACAACTCTTTTCCCCACTCCTCCAGCCCTTGTAACTGCCACTCTACTTGTCTACAAATATGACTACTTTAGATACCTCATACAAACAGAACCATCAAGTATTTCCGACTGGCTTATTTCACTTAGCATAATGTCCTCAAGGTTCATCCACGTTGCAGTCCGTGACAGCATTTCCTTCCTTTTAAAGGCTGAACAATATCCCAGTGTGTGCACACACTTCATTTTGTTATCCACTCAACCACTTGTGGATAACTGAGTTGCTTCCACCTCTCTGCTATCATGAATAGTGTTGCTGCGAACATGGGTATAAAAATCTCCCTTCAAAACACTGCTTTCAATTCTTTGGGTTTACACTCGAGGTGGGTTGCTTGGCCATGACAGATTTTTAATTCTTTGAGGAACCTCCATACTGTTTCTATAGCAGTTACACCACTTTGTAATCCTACCAACAGTGCACAGGGGTTCCAGTTTCTCCACATCTTCACCAACACTTATTCTTTTATGGTTTTTTTTATTGTAGCCATCCTAATGAGTGTGCTTTTGACTTGCATTTCTCTGTGGATTAGTGACATGCAGTATCTTTTCATGTGCCCGTTGGCTATTTGGAGGAGTGTCTATTCAAGTCCTTTGTGTAATGGAGCAATCTGATTTTTTGTGGTTGATTTTAGTTTCACCTTAGACTTTAGAATAGTGCTCTTTTGGCAGAGCTCTAGTTCTAGTTAACCTGCTCTTCTTTCTAGCTTTGAATTAATGCACCCAAACTAACCAACACCCTTAGCCTCACCTGACTCCTTGCTTCACTTTGGGAAGAGCTACAGGAGCAATACCAACTATACAAGGCTGCCCTTGACAGTGAAGGAGGTAACTTAATACTCACTTCCTGACCATGCTGGCAGTTACTAGCCTGAATTATTGAGAAGATGAATATAGAAAAAGAGAGAAACAATGACTGAGTGAAACATAATAAATATTAAAGAACTGGCCTAAAAAAAGACAAGAGAGATTAACTATATTACCATTAGTAATAACCAGATTACAGTAGAGATAGTCCTACAATGCTGCATTAAAACTACATAAAGACACTTGGTTCAGAGGAAATTCTCTTTGGAAATTCCTACTCATTAAGCTCCAAGTGAATAGTTCAAAGACCCTACTTCTAAAAATTATGCATTATATTTTTCTAAGAAGAAATGATTTTGAAGGCAATTTAAAAAAAAAAAAAGACTTTTCTTGCTGTCTTCTAAGTGCCTACAATGATTTGTCTTGTTATGTGAAGCTGTTCACGAATGCTCGTGCTTATTCAGAGATCTGATCTTGTGGGTCACAGCCAAAACAGATCAGCCACACCAGAGAGGACCCACTTGATTAAGTCAGAGGATATGCTGGAGAAGAGCACAATCATCAACCATTCTGACATAAACATGCGAGAAGTCAACCACTGCCTCAACAGCACATGTTCCAAACCTACTCTGAATAGTATCATTCTTAGACAAAGTCATCTGTGGATAAAAAGGTTTCCCATAGCCTAGACACACTGAAAAAGGTGGCACGAGATACCATGAAACATCATAACATTTTAATTCAATTTCCAGTAGAGATGAACAGAAGCATTTAACTCCAGCAGCACTCATGAGGCAAAGAGCATCATAACTATAGACACATACCTGGAACCTGGGCCAGTCAAATAACACGGATCCTTCATGAGACCAAAGCCATTGTTTTCCCCCAAAAGCACATCCTTAAAACAGAAGAGAGGCACAGCGTTATTACCAACAAACGGTGTTTAAATTTACCAAGGGGGTGGAGGTGTAAAGGAGATGGAACATTTACTGGTGGTCCACTCTTTATTGTCAGGCTCATGGTGGCATTGTTACATATCAACCTATGGACGTGAATCTGGGTGAACTCCGGGAGTTGGTGATGGATAGGGAGGCCTGGTGTGCTGCAATTCATGGGGTCGCAGAGTCGGACACAACTGAGCGACTGAACTGAACTGAACCCATTTTATCCTCCAAGCCTCAGGAAGTACTGTTAACCCCACTGCATTGATGAGGACACAGGCCCAAGAGGTTAACTTTTCCAAGGTCACAAGTGGTAGAACTTCAGTCTATCTCCCTGGGTGCCTCTTTTAACCAAGGCATTTTCTAAACAAGAGAAGTCTGGTAACAGTTACCTTCAGAGTTCAGAAACAACTGCTATACTTGAAGTATAAAGATGAAAATCAATTCAAAGGGCAAAACTTTCAAAATAGCAACAGGGAAATACAGGAGATGACAAGAAAAGGAGAGTTTATTAGATTTAGCAAAATCCCAAGAATCAGATAGGAATCTGGCTTGTAATCAGGTTGATATACATTCTTTCTGGGAAAAACATCTCATCCACATGTCATATCAGTAACTCTGGGGACACTTCAAGGGTAGTCATTATTTGTTTCTGTTTTTAACATGGGTATATAATGGTTTCTGGTGGGTTATAGGTCAGTTTTAGTGTAAAATCAGTTCATACGTACAGGTTCTTGATGAAGACAATGATGTTGCTCTTGATAAAACTCTCAATTATTTATGATAACAGGAGTCAGGTAGGAAACAAGAAAATTAAATCCACAGGTAATTCATAAACTTAATTTAGCATTTCCCCCTTTAATCTGTCCAAAGGGCTAATTGCTTTTCATCACCTTTCTCTCTTTTTCTTTCCTGCTCCTTCCCCCCAATCAGTGGTAGAAGTACTAAAAAACAAGAAGAGCCAGAGGTGGGTGGGAGCAGGCCCAAAGAAGAAACAAACTTGAATATTATTAATAACCACACTTCCCCTTACTGGGCATTTACTACGTGCTGGACAGTCTGCCAAGTTCCTTATGATGCTCACGTGATGTGCCTGGAGTCACCTCAGGCACCTGACATTCCTCCTGTAAGTTCATCTATAACAATGGGGAGCGGGGCGAAACTGCAGCTCAGAGAGGGTGAGTATACTGCCCACAATTAAGCAAGGAGCTGGGATTCAAACCGCGATTTCCTCAAAGCCTAAGGGAGATGATCTTTAGAACCTTAAGTTGAGAGGTGGCTGAGCTGGATGCAATAAGACATCAGTGCTTTGAGAAAAAGAATTCATGCATCTCTGATTTGCTCAAGTATCACTAGAGGGAATGGGAATTCCTACTCTTCACAAAACCTTACAGGCCATTTATAACAAGCAAGGACCTACGGCACAGAACAGGAAATTCTGCTCAATATTCTGTAATAACCTAAATAGGAAGTGAAGTGAAAGTTGCTCAGTCGTGTCTGACTCTTTGCGACTTCACGGACTATATACAGCCTGACAGACTTCTCTGTCCACAGAATTCTTCAGTCAAGAATAATGGAGTGGGTAGTTGTTCTCTTCTCCCGGGGATCTTCCCAACCTAGGGATCAAACCCGGTCTCCTGCATTGCAGGCAGATTCTTTTTACCAGCTGAGCTATCAGGGAAATCAGGGAAATAAATGGGAAGAGAACTTGAAAAAGAATAGGTCCAAACAAATTGCCTTGCTACGCACATAAAATCAATATAACACTATACTCCAATATAGAAAAAAAAAAATGTACACATTGTTCAGTGAAAGAAAAACAAAACAAAACCCTTATGGTCTCTTTAAAGTCTTTCTCCACTCCACTCCCTCACTGACAAGAATATTCAGCTTCACCAGTTGTTAACTGGAAAAGCCTCTAGGTCCCCTCAAAGCTAGTAATGTTCAAATACATACTTCCATTCTATTACTTCCTTTAAATTACAGTATGAGCTTGATATTTATGAGGATATACATAAAATAAAGGAACTGAGAGCCAGTAATAGACAACTGAGAGAAATTTCTACGTCTCCTGTCAATGGAAACACCATTTGGACTGAAGGGAAATCCCTTCCCAACCTAGCAGAAAACCCAAGGAGGATTCATTCCTGCTGCACATATTTGCTTTGATTGGGTATGTATGCACTGCCAAAGACGACTTGATTTCTATAAACTGGTAAGCAGTATAAACTTCTATGACAATTTAGGAAAAAGCAGTGGCTATGGGGGAAATACAGAGTAATACCAACACTCATTAACTGTCTTTTTTTTTGGTCTCTAACTTTGATTGACTGACTTAGAAGTACACCAGTTCTTATTCTTTATTAGGCACACTACACTTAAAACTATAAACTTAAATCCTAGCAAATTCTGATTCTCACTCTTACTTTGAGTTCTGAATTAAGACATCCTAACATCTCTACGACCAATAAAACATGAAGACAATATTCATCTACTTTGGAATATCAACTTCAAGTATCTACTAAAATGAATTAGAAATTAAAAAAGATATTAAGTTTGCTGCTGCTGCTGCTAAGTTGCTTCATTCGTGTCCGACTCTGTGCGACCCCATAGATGGCAGCCCACCAGGCTCTGCCATCCCTGGGATTCTCCAGGCAAGAACACTGGAGTGGGTTGCCATCTCCTTCTCCAAGTAGTAGTAACTGGATAAATGTTAAAATGAAACCAATTCACTGGCTAGAGTTTTCAGATATAAGATGTTTAACTCTCATCTCTCAGTCTTTTTTTATACCAGGAGACAGCATGGTATAGTGACTTAAAACCAAACCTCTGTTTTAAGTCACTATAGGGAGTACAGTAGGGAGTCAAACCTCACTTCCACCAGGTAGGGCAAATTTCTCAGTTTTTCTATGCCTTAGTTTCCTTATCTGTAATATGGGAATAACAATAGTATCTCCTCCTTTGCATAGATGTAGGATTAGTTTTATGCTTATAAAACACAGTGACTAGCACATATTGAACATTTAGTTAATAGTAGCTATTTGCAACTTTACATTTTGTGGAAAGTGATTGTTATTAATTTCCAAGCTTGAATGGGTGCTTGTTGAGAAGCAAAAAATGATTGGCAAGCTGTATCCTACAGAATCGAGACTATCATCCAACATTGTGGGGTCCCATGCAAATTTCCTCAGCAATGAGATGTTTGTCACATCTTCACATAGTGAATGTGCCACATATAAGAAATGAAGATCTTTGAAAACACAGTGAGAACCAGAGAAGACTTTACCTCAACATCTGGGGGAAAAAAAATACCAGAAATCTCATTTCTCCAAAAGATTTCTTTTTATAGCTTCTGCTATATTTTAGATCTATGCATTGAATGGGTATAAATTTCCATCTCCAAGGCAAAAATGTCTGAATTTTTTCCAGCTGCTTTGCAGGGCCTACCTAATTTAAATCAGTTAAGTTTTCTAAAGTGTCTTAGCAAACAGAAAGCAGCCAAGATTTGATGGGCACTTCAGCTCCATCACTAATATTCATTTGTTCTGCAATTACACTTTTCAAATTAAGAGGAATTAAAGGAGAGGGAACAAGAGGCGGTCTGTTCAGAGATGACCACAGCTGGCTAAGGGGCTGGCCCGGGTCTACTGAGTGTCTGAGCAGGTCTTAGGCTCCAAGTGGCAGCAGCCTTCTACAGCCATCATTTCAGACCCAAGAATGACCAAATTTTATAAACAAAGAAATCAATTTCTGCGCTGACCTTGTTTTGGAAGCAGAAACTATCCTCACTAATGGACCTTTGAAACGGAGCTGAATCCTGCTCCAAAGCTTGCAAAATCCTGTGCTATTAGCATCTGGCTGGCAGGAGCAAGCAGCAGTTGTTTGGGAGGCTACTGACTGAGCTGGCACCAGAAACAGACTCCATATTTTTGGTTTAACTCGGGCAGATGGTTTAGTCTCTACAGGATCACTTAATTTCTCAGAGTTCTCTAAAGCTGAGATGAGAAAAGTCCTTATTTAACACCTTCACCAAAACTTAATGGTAAAAGTTCCTGGACTTTATTCAAATAAATAATAGTATCTTGAAATAATAACCACAATAATTACGTGGAGACTAGTTTTGTTTTTAACTAGCTCTACAACCAAGGAAGACAATGGGTATATGAAGAAGATGTACGGGGCAGACCTTGCCGGGGAACAGGTCTCAGGGCAGGCATGGTGAGACTGCTGGGCAAGGGAATGCAGGAGGAAGCCTGAGAACAAGGTCTTGGCAAAACTGCCATCTGGGGGCGATAAACTATGTTCAGAATCTGTAGGAGCAAAGCAGCAGTACTTCACGTTGAAATAGTCCATTCCCCCCATCACATCCCCCACTTTCTAAATATGGCACTCGCTATATTAAAGAGAACATAAATAATGCCGTGTATTTAGCTGTCTCTAGAAAGTTTTTCAAATAATACCCAAGAATTGGGATTTAATTGGGATCATTCTTCTATACTGCCTATGTTTGAGCTCAATTTCCCAGTTTATCAGGTTTGAGAAATATTTGGAAGGGAAGACAAAATAACATTTGGAACCATCCAACCACTTCCCCAGCAGAGAATAATGACATGTAGTGGGGAATAAACAACAGAACATGATTTGGTTTTCACCTAAACATTTCTATTTTCTTTGGAACATGGGGAGAGAAATGGAAATGCTTGCCCTGCTATGTAGTGAGCCTCTGAAGCCTATCAAACTAGCTGAAATGGCATGCTACATATATGGACCGTGTTTTTTCTTAGTTCCCGGGCCAGGGATCAAAACCGTTCCCCTGCAGCGGAAGCATGGAGTCTTAACCACTCACTGGACTGCCAGAGAGGAGCTACATATATGGATTGTTAAAGTGTTTTTAGAGGTAGGATAAGCACTGGCAATTAGCTCTGTTCATCATTCCAAGGGGAGAAAAACAGCTATTGGAGGCTTATGGAGGATTGCTACTATAGATTTTGTGTGTATGTGTGTTTCAGAAGCAGTGCAGCAAACAGCTTCTCTCAGGCAGTGATGGCTAACTGTGAAGCTGTTTCTTCCAACTTATAATGCTTCCGCACACAACCTGCAACCCTTTGTCAGCATCTTGCCCATTCTTTACTGCCTAGTTCAAATCCCTTCTCTTTCAAGAGATGCTCTCTCAGATCCCCTCAATTAGAACTAATCAGTGTCCTTCCCATAGCATGTTATTTATGATCACTCCCAAAGCACTCACCATTTGTGTTATCTGTATATAAGTACATATTCTTTGCTCAATTGTAACCCCTCGAAAGGCATGATCTTTATTTTCCTTTATGTTTCCTTCAAACCTATAATGCAGTCCTGTTCATAAAACATAGGCTCTACAAATGCTTGCTAAATCACTGTACTCTCTGCTGGAGAAAAGAGACTCTCTGAAGGGTCAATGGTGGGGTGTTCTCCCCTTGTGGTAACATATATGTGACTTCCTCGTATCTTCTGATCTGGGAAGGGAAACATGAGGTAGGCCACTGAGCTGCAGTGCAATAGAGCTTGAAGACAGGCTATGAACTAGGGAAACTGAGTCCTGGGAGTCAGAGTGCTTGGACTTTATTCCCAGCTCTCCTAAAATTTCCAGGGGAAAGTTCATCATGGTCTATCCACCGTTTGGAGATTTTATGAGAAAAATCCTTTAATGTGAGAATTTGAAAGTCTGACATTCTCCTATCTCGCCAAGATAGTATAAAGAAAGAGACAGAAATATGAATTTGATATGGATAATAGGGGCTTCCCTGGTGGCTCAGACGGTAAAGAAACCTCTTACAATGGGTTCGATCCCTGGGCTGGGGAGATCCCCTGGAGGAGGGCATGGCAACCCACTGCAGTGTTCTTGCCTGGAGAATTCCCATGAACAGAGGAGCCTATTGGGCTACAGTCCATTGGGTTGCAGAGAGTCGGACACAACTGAGCGACTAAGCACAGCACAGTACATGGATAATATACTCTACTGCACAGGATTATTTTGAGGATTAATGAGATAATAAATGTAAAAGTGGGGCTTCCCAAGTGGTGCTAGTGGTAAACAATCTGCCTGCCAGTGCAGGAAATGCCAGAGATGTGGGTTCGATCTCTGGGTCGGGACGATACCCTGGAGAAAGAAACGGCAACTCACTCCAGTATTTTTGCCTGGAAAATCCCATGGACAGAGGACCCTGGTGGGCTACAGTCCATGGGGTTGTAAAGAGTCAGACATGACTATGCATGTACCCACACCTAAATGTAAAAGCATTCTTAGTTGAGGGTGTGGAACTCAATAACGAACAATGATCAAAGTCAATAACAATACCTATTGTGTTAATGCGAAAGTCCAACAGAAACAAAAGAGGGTACGAAGATAAAAATCTTTAAAATACAAAGACACAGCTTCTATTGCATGCACTTGAAAAAAAAAAGCAAAACAAAAAACATGAAAGATAAAGATAATCCCTAACTTTTCCTAATCTAATTCTCACACTGAGAAGTGGATGACACTACAATATAATTTTTACACATACATACTGTAGTCCATGGGGTCACAAAAGAGTCGGACACAATTGAGCAACTGAACAATATTATATGCACATACTATATATACATATGTGTGTATATATATTATATACAGTTGTCTTCCAGTGCTGTGCTCAGTCACCTTTGACTCTCTGCGGCTACAGGATCCCCTGGGATGGATAACAAAATCTGCCTGATGTTCTGTAAAATGGCATAATATTTGCATATAACCTACTTATAATGCAAATGCTATATAAGTAGTTGCTGGTGTGCTGGCAAATTCAAGTTTTGTTTTTTGGAACTCGGAATTTTCCCGAATATTTTCCATTCCAGTGCAAAACCAGAAATGAGGCCTACTATGTGTGTTTGTGTGTATATCTATAGATACACATATATAGATATCTATATTGATATATATGTTTCTACATAAGATACAACTTTATAGATACCTATGAATATCTCTATTTCTGTAAGGATCTCATCAGATAGGGGCACTGAGAAAGACAGCCCCTTATGAAAACAAATGCTGCTCTCTTGCACGCTAAAGAAAAACAAAGGGGAAGGAGGAGTTAGAGGAGTCACACTAAGGCTTCGCGGACTGAAGCGATAGTGTTAGGATCCGCGGGCCGCACGTACCTGGCGCTTGTCTGCAGTGGGAGATGACCGTGACCTCATGTGGACAGGGACAGCCTGGACATCCGAGCGCTCCAGCAGGTCCTCGGCCGACATGGACTTTGCGGCCCTCCCAGCCGTGGCCCCCCACGGGGAGGGCTCCACTGGGGTCCCGTTCAGTCTCTGGGGGCCCTTTGATCCACTGTTAGCTCCACCGAGCAGTTCTCTCGGCACTGGGTCCCCGCGGTGCCTTTCCCCAAGGTGGCGGCCGCTGGCAAAGGAGCTGCTGCGATCTCGCGGGGCCCGCTGGGTCTCCCCGGCACTCCCCACCGCAGTGGCTGGCAGAAGGCCGGTCTCCCTGCGGGGCGGCAGGCTGGGCTCCCGAAGCGAGCAGAGACTGGAAGCCGCGGCGAGGCCCGGGCCCTCGGGCTGGAGGTAGGTGCTCTGGGCGCGCTCCAGCAGCCGCCCCGGCTCTTGCAGGCCACAGCCAGCGCCCGCAGGCCGCTTGCCGGTCTTGCGCTGAATGTAGTCGGCCAGTGCGCTCTGCTGGAACTGCTTTAGCTCGGGCCCCGACAGGCTGAGGGTAGAGCAGGCCCTGCCGTCTCGCTCGAAGATGCGGCACCGGTCGGTCACCGAGCCCTCCACGAAATGCGGCCCCTTCCTCGGGGGCCCAGGGGGCGCGGGCTCCGGTTCCTCCGAGACCCCCACCTCGTGCATCTTCTCAGGCTCCGAGTACGATCGCTTCTTCTGCTCGGTGGTCAGATGCCGGCGCGGGCCCCTGCGGGCAACGGGGGGCGCGAGCGGGGCAGGGTCCCCCTCGGCCGGGGTCACGCTGTGCCGCTCGCGCGGGGTGTGTGGGGAGGCAGAAATTGGCGCCTCCGGGCTGCGCAGCCCTACGTGGGCCGAGGCGGGTCGCAGGCGCCAGGGCCTGGAGGCCACGGGCGTCCCGGGCTCGAGGTCCCGGCGTCGGAAGGACGTGGCCCCCAGGACGCGGGACTGCGCGTCCTTGATGCTGTTCCGGTAGGCGCGGCTGAACGGGGCGTCCTGCACGGGCGACTCGGGCGTGCGGGGCCTGTTGTCCGACCACGTGGCCTCCTTCTCGGCCTCGCTGAAGAGCTGGAAGGTGCTCTGGCTACGGAGCAGACGGGCGTCCCGCCTCGGGGGCTCTCCACCCCGGAGTGGGGCACCCCGGCCACCCTCCACAGCCCGCCTCGGCTGTTGACCACACGGCTGCCAGGAAACCTCTTCTGACTTTGGCTCCCCGTTTTTGAAGTGCTGTTCTCCATTGCCTAGGGGTTCAGTGGGTTCGGAAAAATGTATACGGCCTTTAGTCTCCTCCGACTCATTCCTCAAAGTATTGGAGGCTGGGAGTGTCCTGTGGGGCCTGTAGTTACAGCCGTAAGTAGAGCCTCCGGCACTCGGGGGCCTCTGACCAGCCTGTTCTCGCTGCTCGATCTTGGAAACCTTCTCCAGCACGGAGCAGTGGGGCTTCCCGCACTGAAAGCCCTGCAGAGCCGAGGTGCTGCTGGAACTCAGCCTCCTCCGGCCCAGACTGGAGGTCTCCTGTGGGGATGGGGAGGGCGGCTCTTCATACGTTAGGCCTGAACTCTGGAAAGAGGCCAAGGTTCTCCCCTCGGGCTTTGGAAAGGACACCGCCCTGTCCAGCTGGCTCTGGTGATCAGCAACAGTAGTCTTTCCAGACTCTTCTCCCTTGGTATTGACTGCGCAGGTGGATGAGCATTCCAGGTAGACTTCCTGGGCTGCTGCTCCGAGATCCAAGCTGCTTTGCCTTCTTAGACTCTCAGGAATGTTCTGGAGGGAGGAGAAGGCAGCTGCAGTCTTGCCGAGGCTGCCTGGCACGCTCTGGCCCAGGCTGCCTCTGTGGAGCTTCCCCCGGAGGTTGGCATTGTGGTCTTCATGGCAACCCCCCTCCCAAGGCTCTGAGGGCAGGAAGGATCTCTTGTCTTCACCCACTTGCCACGCCTGAGCCTGAGGGGCTTGGAGGCTGTGGTAATTAGAATACTGGTTGCCCTGGGTGCTCTTTCTCTCACTGGGATGTGGGCTGTGGCCTTCTAGAGGTTTGAGAAGTCTTTTCAGGGAGGTCTCCTCCTCATTCTCAGGCACTGAGGGAAAATGGACTTTATAGGGGACACATTTCACTGAAGTTTCAGGTTTCCTCTCTACTAGGGACACCGAGTCCCGCTCTGGGGCCTGGCAGAAGGCGAAGCCAGGCCTGATAGATCCGTTTTGGTTCCCATTCTCATCAAGGGCAGCCATTCTGTCGCACGCTCCCTGAGGAGGTGTGTACCCACCCTCCTTGGCCAGGGCAGGGTAGAGGGTACCATTTCCACTCACAGAAGGCCGGGGCACCTGGGCGAAGTGTGGTTCCAGGGAAGGTACCGGGTAGATGCCAGTTGGCAGCAGAGGCTGGCCGGGCTGGGCCTTCTGGGTGTAACTGTGCTTGGGCTTCACTGGAGGGCTGTTTTCTGGGCTCTTCTCTAGCACGGTATGCAGCTGTTCCTCTATGAAGGGAGATTTCAGGGTGCCTGCAGAGTTTCCCGGAGGCCGGTAGAACCGTTTCTGATCTAGGCTAGACCAGGAGCTGGGCCGCTCTCGCTGCCGGAAGGCTGCATAACTGTCACTCCGAGCTGGGGGAAGGGGTGCACCCACTTTAGGAGGCAAGTTGTCCACAGTGGTCTCTAAGGAACCGGGGCACTGCTGGCTCCAGGAAGAGGGTGGCACGCCTTTGCCCCGAGGAACATTATGAAATTTTTCGTAGCCCTGACCATCAGTTGAGGCTCGGGTCTCCCTACCTTGGAGAAGCAGGCCTGAAGAGTTCACCTCATACTCTGCTGAGACCCCCCTCCGGGGGTCATAGACTGTCTTAACATAGCGAATATCTGCCTGCTTCATCCCTTCTAGGAGGCCTCGAGCAGATGTGGTGTCCATGGAGCCTGAACGCTCCCGGCCAGAGACGCCAGGGGGTGGATACTCGAGGATGCTGGAACTGGTGGAGAAGGAGCTGTAAGCCGAATCTCTCTTGCTGTGGAGGTGGCTGAGCTGGTCAATGCTGCTAGTGGACTTGGCCGGGGAGAGAAGGTGGCAGGGTGGGTATCCCCCGCCGGGCTCCAGGCTCTCCATGCTCCCCTGGGAGCTGCACCGGTCAGGGCTCTGCCTCAGATATGCGTGGTCATAGCCGGAGAGGTCACTGGTGGAGGAGCTGGAAGAAAGGGAGGCAGGGCAGTCAGCGGTGAGCCCTGATTGTTCAGTAGGCTTCCAAGCACAGGACTAGCTTATAAATGGACTGTTGTGCAAGATGTTTGGTTTCTGGAAGGGTGGGTGAAAGGACCATATTTGGGCCTTGCTCGGCCTCTCTACATGTCATCACTAGGAGTAACTGCCCAACACCGTAACCTGTGTGTCTCTAATTAATCACCCAGGCTCACCAGGGGAGAAGTGGGGAGCAGGAGGATGCCACATGGGCCTTTAGGCTCAGACAACACGATGATGTGCTGTGCTCTGTGCCAGAAGTGACATTCTGCACGTGCCCCAAAAATGAGAGAGGTGGGCAAGGAAACCAGAGGGCGAGATGAGTTAGAGGAACAGAGACTGACATTTTGTGTCTCTTGGGGCGTCTGTGGGAAGAAGGGGAAAGCTTAGTAAGAGACCAGGCACGCGGATGGGTGAGGGAGACTGCACATGTCCCCGGTTTTAGTTAATATCTTTCCTTTTTATGGAGTTGAAGGGCTACTCCCTGGCAATCTTCCTGGAATTTCCACTGTACAAGAGACAATTTGTTTGTGGTAAGAAAGCCAAACACAAAACTGAATGAGAGAATACTGAGAAAAATTGAGAGCTAGAAAAAGTGGATGAGGGAGGAGAGGCAGGATGGATAAGAAGTCTTAATCACGGGAGGCTCTCAGGTCCTGGGAGACCATCACCCATGGACAACTTCCCAGAGTCTGGGCAAAGCCTCATACACTGGACTGTAAGACTTTCACTAGCTCTTCCAAAAAGTTGCCATAAAACAGAATTACTTATAGCTAACTTTAATTATAAACCCCAAATATACTTCACCCAGCATAGTGGGTGAGAGAGAATAGAGATACAGGAAGGAATAAGTAGCTCAAAAATCAAACAGCAGTCTCAATAGTTCAAACATTTGTGATTCAGTGTTCTCTAAAGAGGGCTTCCCTGATGGCTCAGCAGTAAAAAATCTGCCTGCAATGCAGGAGACACAGGTTCAGTTCTTGGTTCAGGAAGATTCCCTGGAGGAGGAAATGGCAACCCACTCCAGGATTCTTGCCTGGAAAACCCCATGGACAGAGAAGCGTGGTGGGTTACAGTCCAGAGGGTCACAAAAAGAATAAAGAAAACAAAGAGTTCTTGCCTGAGGCTTTTTTTTCATTTTTAAATGAATAGGCATTTAAACACTATTAAAATCCATAGAGCTATTATTATATTTCTAGATCTCGTGTAAGTAAATATGGTGTCTTCATGGCTGAGTAGGTGATAATGCTTTGCTGGACTGTCTCCAGAGTATACAGGAAGAGACTAGAAGGATCAGATTCTGAGTCAAAACTGGAGCAGAATTCAAAGAAAAGAAGACTACATTTTCAGCAATTCCCCTCCAGAATAATATTTCTTTTTCATGGCAAGTAAACTTACTGATAATGGAACATCTTGCTTTAACAGGGACAGGTATAAATTCAAGGAGGAAGGAAGGGTTAATCCCAACCAGATTAGGGAAGCCAGTCCTAGCACTCCATGTCAAGGCATATGTCACTACCAGCATTTACCCCCCCACCCCCAAATGAAGAGGATGTGCTGAAAATGCACATGACGTGACTGAGGATAATCCCCTATGACCCACTTGTGCTCCTGTTTATCTCCTCTAACAGAAGACTCAGAGTTAACACTTTGAGGGGACACGGAAGCAGTAGATCCCACAAGGGCTGTTTTTACTCACCAATTCTATGCAGGTGGTAGACACTACTTAATCCTCCTCCCCACTGCTAAGAATTTTAGCAGTCTTTCACTAAAAAGATAATCCAGATCTAATTTAGGAACATGTGGAAAAAAAAAAAGTAAATAAACTGATGGGTTAACTGAAACACTACTGAAAGGGAGGAAATGCCATCACCAAATACAGATGGATCTAGAAATATGAATTCACTGGTAAACATATCTCGAGCCAAGCAGAGCAAGGGTAGAGTGGGTTCCGTCTTGCAGCCAAAGGACACTTAACCCACCGATCCTCAGGTGGAATGCATCCTGTGAGGACCATTCTCACTCTTCACTGCTACTCAGGGAGGGCTCTGTCTCCCCAGATTCTCATTTCCAAGCTGCCTGGGGACTAAGACCCAGTGACCTATGCCATGCCATGGAGTGCCCTGACATCACCCTCTAGGAACAAGTTCTTCTACCACATTCTGGAAGCAGTAATTCTGATTACCCCTGCCATTCCTGCTTCCAAGATGGCACTCTTACAGATGGCTGACGAGAATCTGACATGCAGGTCTTCAATCCCACAGCAGCTCCAGCCCACACAGAGACATCCTTATTCTCAAGATGAGTGTGTCGAGCATGTCAGAGTTCTCACTGTGGTCTGATGACTTCTCTGCCCTCGTTTCCCATTGCTCTCCCCCTTGCTCACTGCACTCTGGCGTAATGGCCACCGATGGCCTCTCAAACCCATGAAATACGTTCCCACATGCGGGACCCAGGGCCTCTGTACTCACTGTTCCCACCATAAGGAATGCTCTTCACCCACGGCTCACTCCCTTCCTTTATTCATGACTGTATCGGAGAAGACTTCCTGCTACTCACTATCTTAAAAGTACCTCCTCTCTCCTTATTTCTTGCTACTCTGCTTTATTATCTTCGCAGCACTTACTACTACTTGACATTACATCACCTCTGTTTAAAAGTATTTTCTAAATACTTAAAACACAACAAAGAGCACAAAACAATTATATGAAAACATTTCCTAAAGTGTACTCCCGGAACATTAATTAATTCCTCAGATGATAAAGTATGTCTGGAAAATATTGGGCTAGATAAGGTAAATAACTGTAATTTAAGACGTCCGAGTCCTTAATAAATTTGTTCATGTGATATTCTGCAAGGCAAATATACTAAGCAGTGCTTTAAGTTTTTTAAAATGTAGACCATTTTTAAAGTCTTTACTGATTTTGTTACAATATTGTTTCTGTTTTGTATTTTGATTTTTTGGCCACAAGGCATGTGGGCAATATCCCACGTGTTCTCTGACCAGGGGTTAAACCCTCAGTCCTGCACTGGCAGGCGAAGTCTTAACCACTGGACCACCAGGAAAGTCCCAAGCAGTGATTTCTAAACTTACATGACCCTAGAAAGTTTTCCCCAAGGAGCATCTAATGGATTATTATTCCACGAAACATACCTGGGGAAACAATAAATACTACCTTTTGATGTCTTACTCAGTCTTACACTCTCAATAATTAAAAATTATCTCAGACATACTAGGTATTCCACACATATTTGTTAGAGGAATGAATCAATGAGCATGTACTGGTTCTTTAGTATTCTGATGGTGTTATTTCAGCCTCTCGGGAGGGGACCAGACTACAGGATTTTTTGGAGGTTTTTTTCTAAAGTACTATGTACTTTAGAAGTCCTAATTCTTTAGGACCATTGGGAGATTTCTGTAGGATAGCAGAAAGACAGTGACAAGGATCTGAGAGGAAGCAGCTGGAACACAGTTTCAGTGAAATTCCAGATCTGAGCCAGTTTGCAGGCAGTGAAAATTACCTATCTTCTGTCTCTTTGAATGTCTCTCTCCCTCTCTCCTGCCCCTCCCCATCCCTTGAGCTCCCTCTCCTTTTCCTGCTTCTTGATGAGAAACAGATCCACATATTTAGGGCGGAGGCTGTGTGAAGGCTGTCACAGGGACCACTAGATGCCACTGTGCCCCTCAGAAATGTACCAGGAGAGCTTCTCCAGCTACAGCTACCAGAGGGCAGCCCCTATGAGCAGAACTCAGAGCTGCGAACCCGAGGCATGGAATGAACAGACCACAGGATGCTTTGAGCTGGGGTAGAAGAAAATCCACAGGTATGTGTCATTTTGGGGTAACCCAAGCCTTCCTTTTTCCTCCTGTACCCCACCCAGAGCTTTTGTGTTGATAGTCATTGTGTCAGGGAAGGCTGCTCTGAATATTGCACTAGAGGGCAGAGTGGTAGGTACAGTTCAGGCTCCACCTGCCTAAACCCCTTTGGAGGTTGGGGTGAGGAAGAAACAGCAAGCGGAAAAGCAGAGGCTGAAGAATATTGCACTTCTGATGTCAACACTGCCAGTCTCCTGGGGCCTCTGGGAGCTCACCATAGTTACCCTGGGCAGTGATTCTAGGCACCAATTGCAGTTGTCTTATTTCTGCGTTCAGCCCAGTGTATATTTAGGTCATAGTATGACTTCAGATTTAAGGGCCTCCTAAGGTTAATGGGCTTCCCTGCTGGCTCAGTGGTAAATAATCCGCCTGCAATGCAGGAGACTTGGGTTTGATCCCTGTTTTGGGACGATCCCTTGGAGAAGGGAATGGCTACCCACTTCAGAATTCTTGCCTGGAAAATTCCATGGACAGAGGAGCTTGGCAGGCTCCAAGATGGGGTCTGACACGCAGCCGCAAACAGTGGGACATAACTTAGCAACTGAACATCAACAAAGGTTAGTGGTTAGGATGGGTACCCTGTTAATACACTCCTTCATTTTATAAATGTGTACTGGTTCATGCCATTAACCTTGTTCATTATTATGTTTCACTGTGTCTCTGACAAGTTTTCAGTCTTAATTATTATAATTACTTTTCATAATTACTGAGTGCTCACTATGTTCCAAGAACTACACTGTCTTACATATGTTATTTTGTTTAATCCTCACTATGATCCAATGAGATATATATTATTAATTTCATTTTATAGACAAAGAAACAAAGATCAAAGAGGTTAAGTGCTTTGCTCAAGCTTATGCAGTAGGTAATGAAATTGAGATTGAAACTGAGGTCTGATTTATAAGCCCAAGTACCTCACCATCTGGTGTCCCTTCCGCAGCTGGGCCTCGGCATCCAACCTTCTAAAAGCCTGTAACACGGCCACACCCACAGAGCAAAAGCACTGTGCCTGCACGGCATGTGGGCTGGGCTGGGGCTGTGTTCCTGGAGTGCACAGGGCTCAGATGGTGAAATTTTTCAGGGTTATGGGGAGGGCTGTGGGCAAGGGAAACGAGTGTCTGTAACAAGGAGGGCAACCAAAAAGTATCCTAACAGGCCATGCCCACCAGTCAGAGCTCTAGGATTTATTTGGCCCTTGATCTGAGCAGACGTGGGTCGTGGGGGTTCTGAGTCTTGGCCTCGCCAAATGCATAGCCACCATCTGTTTGTTAAGTAATCCTTCCAGCAACATCCTCCCCTCCCCGATACTGACCAGCACTTTGTGCCTGGCCACTCTGTGTCCGATTCTTTATGACCCCATGGATTGTAGCCTACCAAATTCCCTGTCCATGGAATTATCCAGGCAAGAATACTGGAGTGGGTTGCCATTTCCTTCTGCAGGGGATCTTCCCAACCCAGGAACTGAATCTGCGTGTCCTGTGTCTCCTGCATTGGCAGGCGGATTCTTTACCACTGGCACCACCTGGGAAGCCCTCCTGCCTCCCTACTATAACCTATATCCAAGTACTTCCAAAAAGTAGTAAGCAGCAGGGCCTGCCTCCCTGGCATCAGAAGATGGACTCCAATTTGCATGGCTCCAAGTCTGCAGTAAATGCAGGGCTGCCCTGACTTCATTCTTTAATAGGTCTCGGGGGGTGGGGGGTGGTCAAGCTTGGCTCCCTTCTCCTCAGTCCCCTTCAACTGTGTCAGGTCTAGTTACTATAATAAATCCCTTCCCCTGCATCACTGGTGATGGCTCTGCTTTTTCGACTGGACCTTGACTGCCGGAGCAATAAGCCAAGCAGAAGAAAGATGCCTCATATAGCTCGTACAGCGGAAGTGTGTGAGGTCATGGGCAATGGCTTTGAAACCTAGCTTGGATTTGATTCATGACTCAGGTACTGAGCAGATGTTCGAGCCTGGACAAACCCATCTCTCCAGCTTCAACGTCCTGTCCTATGAAATGGAGTCAAGAAGACTATATCTGTTTCAAGGGTGCATACGAAGGACCGCATGAGCTGATGTACATACTGAACAGTCCTCAATGTGTTAACTGCTTTGATTGGAGCTAAGTTGGATAACTGGCTTTAACTGAGAGAGAAAAACCAAGCGGGAAGTTCAAATACTGAATAAAACCATTCGGATAAAAAATAGATACATATTTGACTAAAAGAAAGGACGTGAAGCATCAAGGGAGGGAGCCGTCAGTTTTTCTGCTATAGTGTGTAATTGAGAAATGTCTGATTGAGGATCAATAAACCCCAGAAATATCTCAAATGGCTAGTCATTGTTCAAAATAACCCTGGCCTCTCTCCACGCTAGTCTAGCCCAGAAGGTGATGACTCATATGCGCATCAGGGCTTTTAAGAGGATGCGGATAGTGGGTAGAGAGACTTTATACTTGGGGTGAGTAAAAGAAAACAATCCTTTCTGGGAACAGGGCATTTGAAAGCAAACGCTACCCCTACCCCCAGGTCTCAGCTGTGGTCACTTACCTGGAATGGTAGCTCTGGGGCCAAGGCGTGCCAATCGTGCCCTGAGATATCTGCATCATGCTGGCATCGGGTTGGTTCTCCCCAAGTTTGGTCGAGTGCCAAGAGTGAGGCCGGCCTGCAGGTTCAGTGCGTCTGGGGAGGCAGAGCACAAGGACCCTGTGTTAGGAGCAGTCACCACTGACCTCTTCACCAGCGAGATTTATGGACTTGGAAGCAGAGACTGCTGTATCTCAGAGATGGAACACAGTCGAGTAAATACTGGAAAACATCTTACTGTTCATTTCTCTTACCAACCACTGTTTTTTTTCCTGCTTTATTATTATTTTTATTTTCCTTTTCATTTTGACATGATTTCAGTTACATACAAATATTGCAAACTTAAAGAATCCCTGCATAAACCCTTGTGCACTGTTGAGAGTGAAAGCTGGTGCAGCCACTATGGAAAACAGTATGGCGTTTCCTTAAAAAAATGTAAAATAGAGCTACGATAGGATCCAGCAATCCCATGACTGGGTATTTATCCAAAGAAACTGAAATCAGGATCTTAAAGGGGTATCTGTACTCCCGTGTTCACTGCAGCATTACTCACAATAGCCAAGATATGCCCTAAGTACACACAGAACTGACAAAAGCTGAAGGGGAAAAGTGGGTGTTCTTCAGACTGCAACGCTGGAGGTTGAATTACACTATTCAGAGTCAGAGAGTGGCTGAACTTTATTTTCGGCAAAAAAAGTGAGATAACGTTCACCACTGACTTCAAGGATTTCTAGACTGAAATCTCAATGGCAAGAAAAGAGGAGGTGCCCTGAAATAGCATGGAGCTACCCAGGCTTAGTATCAGCTGGTACACCTCCTTCAGGAAGGAGCAGACAGCTTGCAACAGACTCTGAAGCAGGAAAGGAGGCTGTGCAGAGAACAATGAAGATCAGTGGTAATGTCTCATCTAGATTAAGTGAAAAAAAAAAATCTCTTTGTGCTTTTAAAGACAACAGTAGGCTCTCTTTTAAATCAGGGGTCCCAAACCCCCGGGCCATGGACTGGTTACTGATCCATGATCTGTCAGGAGCCAGGCCACATGGCAGGTGGTGAGCAGCGTGTGAACAAACAAAGCATCACCTCCGTTTACAGCTGCTCCCCACTGCTTGCATTACAGTCTGATTCTGCATTACGGTGAGCTGTGTAATTATCTCAATATGTATCACAGTGGAATACTCATAGAAATAAAGCACACAATAAATGTAATGTGCTGGAATCATCCTGAAACTACCCCCTACCCCCAATTATTTGGGGAAAAACTGTCTTCCACAAAACTGGTCCCTGGAGCCAAAAAGGTTGGGAACTGTTGTTTTCAATGTAAGCTATCCAGACCTCTCTTCAATTTCCTCCCCTTTCATTCAAGGGGCATCCACAGACACTTTCTACATGGCAGCCATTATGCTGGCGCTCGGGTTACAAAGTATTATTAGACCCAGATAGTTCACAGGGTAGTAGAAGAGACAGCCAAGCAGAGTACTGTAACACACTGAGATGGGGTCCCTAATAGAGATCTGTACGAGGTGCTCGGTCAACTCAGGAGAGGGAGTCACTGGGGGTTTCACAGTTAACTAAGCCATGGAAGATTTCTCCAGATGGTAGGGGGTGGTTTAAGGATGATTCCAGCACATTACATTTATTGTGTACTTTATTTCTATGACTATTCCATTGTGATACATAGTGAGATAATTACACAGCTCACTGTAATGCAGAATCAGACTGTAATGCAAGCAGTGGGGAGATGGAAGGGGATGGGAAATGGAAGGGAAGCACATCCACGTAGAAGAGCCAGCATGGCAGATGCACGAAAATACAGAAGAACATGGTACAAACAGCTTGCATAAGTGGAGACTAGATGATGAGTGAGGGGAAGGCAGCAGATGAAGAGGAAGAGGATCCAGATCTCAACCGGCCTCACTGAAGGCAACAGACAGTACCCCATGGAACTGGAGGCCACTGAAGAACCTGAGCCAAGGAGGGCCATGCTCAAATTTGAGTTTCAGGAAGATACTGCCAATAATGAAAATAAAGTTGAGAGAGAGAGAGAGAGAGGATTGGAGGCTGTTGGACTGGCCAAGGTAAGAGATTAATTAAAGACCCAGCACTAAGGCAGGAGCAGTGAACTTAAACAGACAACGGATCTAATGCCCAGCCTGGCGAGCACTTGGATTGTGGCTGGCGCAGAAGAGTACAGTCCAGGAGGAAGGATGCCCTTTACGTTTGTAGCCTGAGCTAGCATGGTAATATTCCTCACCTATATAAAGAACTGTGAGATGAGGGGCGGGAACAGAGTGCGGAAGGAGGGAGACAGTGGGGTGTGCAATGTGAGGTGCCTGCGGGGTTGCAGTGGGAACAGGAAGCAGGGGCAGCTGCAGGACTGGCGTCTGGGCTAAAGGTAGAAACTGAGGAGGCACGAAACACACAGCCTTTGAGAAAAGATAAGTTGCCTGGGCAGAGCGCCTAGGAAACAGAAAGGAAGTCCCTTAAAGATAGGCCTCTGAGAACTGTCCCAGTGTTGGGGTGGAAGAGGGCTGGAAGGGGCTATCAAGAGGCTTCCAGAGGAGCAGAAGGAAAACCAGGAGGGCGTGAGAGTTTCACAGAATCCTCCGGGAAGAGGGAGGAGAGAGCAAGGACAAGGAACTGCCAAGCATTCCAGCTGCTACAGAGAGGCTAGCCTGATGTCGGTGCCTGCAAGTGCACTCGACTTGATGGCTGATAAATCTCTGCGACAGAATGACAGGGAAGAGGCCTGAGTAGGATCAGGTAAGAGGGGAGTGAAGGAGTACATCAAGGCTGCATGTTGTCACCCTGCTTATTTAACTGCTATGCAGAGTACATCATGAGAAACGCTGGGCTGGAAGAAGCACAAGCTGGAATCAAGATTGCCGGGAGAAATATCAATCACCTCAGATATGCAGATGACACCACCCTTATGACAGAAAGTGAAGAGAAACTAAAAAGCCTCTTGATGAAAGTGAAAGAGGAGAGTGAAAAAGCTGGCTTAAAGCTCAACAGTCAGAAAACTAAGATCATGGCATCTGTCCCCATCACTTCATGGGAAAGGGATGGGGGAACAGTGGAAACAGTGTCAGTCTTTGTTTTTTGGGGCTCCAAAATCACTGCAGATGGTGACTGCAGCCATGAAATTAAAAGACGCTTACTCCTTGGAAGAAAAGTTAGGAGCAACCTAGATAGCATATTCAAAAGCAGAGACATTACTTTGCCGACTAAGGTCTGTCTAGTCAAGGCTATGGTTTTTCCAGTGGTCATGTATGGATGTGAGAGTTGGACTGTGAAAAAAGCTGAGTGCCAAAGAATTGATGCTTTTGAACTGTGGTGTTGGAGAAGACTCTTGAGAGGCCCTTGGACTACAAGGAGTTCCAACCAGTCCATTCTGAAGATCAGTCCTGGGTGTTCATTGGAAGGAGTGATGCTAAAGCTGAAACCCCAATACTTTGGCCACCTCATGTGAAGAGTTGACTCATTGGAAAAGACCCTGATGCTGAGAGGGATTGAGGACAGGAGGAGAAGGGGATGACAGAGGATGAGATGGCTGGATGGTATCACTGACTTGATGGAAGTGAGTCTGGGTGAACTCCAGGAGTTGGTGATGGACAGGAAGGCCTGGCATGCTGTGATTCATGGGGTCGCAAAGAGTTGGACAAGGTTGAGCGACTGAACTGAAATGAACTGAAGAGGTGAGTAGAGAGAAAATGGAGATAGCAAGGGAAGGTACTTCTTTAAAGCACTCAGCTCTAAAGGAGATAAAGAGGGTGGTAGCTAGAAGGCTGGGGCTTCCTTAGTGGCTTAGGGTCAATGCAAGAGACACGGGTTTGATCCCTGGTTGGGAAGATCGCCTGGAAAAGGGAATGGCTACTCACTCCAGGATTCTTGCCTGGAGAATTCCATGGACAGAGGAGCCTGGCAGGCTACAGTCCATGAGTTACAAAGGGCCAGACGCGACTGAACAGAACAGCTAGAAGGCTAGAGGGGGCCAGGGAGTATTCTTGCTGTTTTATTTTAAATGATGAGAAGTACGAACAAGTCTATATGAGACAGGGAATGGACGTATGTGCAGCTGAAGAGAGGCTGCTGCTCCTTAAGACTCATGAGGAAATAAGAAAGAACAGCATTCCAGAGCGCACGAAGGGCATGAAGGACATGAAAGGCATGGCTTCATGTGGAAGAGAAGCCAGATCCACTGGGATGAGAAAGGAGGAGGTCAGGTGGTGGTGCTCATATGAAAGAGGGTGGGAGGACAGCTGAAAGGACTGAACTTCACACCCACTGTCCTCTAGAGGGCCGAGCGAGAAGCTCAATGCGGTGGGTGGGGATCAAGGGGCATGACAGGTGAGGACTGAAGTGCTGAAACTGAACTGATACTGAAAAGATTTAATAATTAAGATACATTCTCTGCTCTTAAGCTTACACTCTGGTGGGGGGACCAAATGAAGTATTTCTCTAATAAATAATAAACTGTAAAGAAATAATTCTTACAGTGAAGATAAAGTGCCCAAGACTTGCAATGCCAAGACAGGACACTCAACTTGGGAAGATGCTTCTCCAGAATAGATTGCAGAGGTTGACTGTTCGCCTTGGATTAAGGGTGGGAGTTTCTCTTGTGGCTCAGCTGGTTAAGAATCCACCTGCAGTGAGGGAGACCTGGATTTGATCCCTGGTTTGGGAAGATCCCCTGGAGAAGGGGAAGGCTACCCACTCCAGTATTCCGGCCTGGAGAATTCCATAGACTGTATAGTCCATGGGGTCACAAAGAGTTGGACAGGACTGAGCGACTTTCACTTTCAGGGGTGGAAGTGTGTGTGGGGAGGGTTCGTAGATTTCATCACAGTTTTAACACACTAAGAACTGGATGCTTGTGAAACAAATCAATAGGTCCTGAAAAACACAGCCCTTTCATTTGGATGCAGAACATATGTTGGGAGGTTTCAGAGATAAATCTTTGTTTTATAACAGTCTTCCAAAATATGCAATTTAGAGATGACATGAGGAAAAAGAACAATGAAAAAGATGACCAAAATACAGCCCACCAACATTCAGAGTCTTTATGAATAAAGAGCAATTTGGAAACATTCAGCAAGGTAATTTTTAAGTTAAATATTCATCAAAAGATTGAAATACAACCTAAATGCTCATCAACAGCAGACCAGTTAAGTCAGTGTGGCACCTCCACACAATGGACAATGCATGTAGCCATTAGACCAGTTAAGTCAGTGTGGTACCTCCACACAATGGACGATGCATGTAGCCATTAGACCAGTAAGTCAGTGTGGTACCTCCATACAATGGAAGATGCATGTAGCCATTAAAAGAACTGAGTAGTGCTATACATGTTGACTTGGAAATAGCTCCAAAATATATGGTAAAAGCACAAAATTAAGACACAAAACTGTGCATACAGTATGCTGCTGAACATGGGGGAAAACATACTTCTGTTTATTAATGTAAAGAATATTTCTGGAAGAATTCTTGAGGAACTAGAACCAATCAATGACTACCTCTGGGGAGAAACATTTATTTTTCAGGTATTTCCTTTTGTAACTTTTGAATTGTATACCATGTACATGTGTTACCTATTTAAAAGCGAAGTATTAAAAACTCATTTTTAAAATAAAATTCAGTGTACCTGGAGATAACCAAAAAAGTCAAACAGCTGTTTATTGACCTTTTCAATGATGCAAGTAATTTAATAAGCATTCCTAAAGAGCACAGCATGCTTTACATTTTAGGATCACTTTGATCTTAAAGAAGATAAGGAAACATTTTCCTAAAGCACATTACATCATGAGCATATCAATAAGAGTCAGAGGACCATTTAATTTTAAAATTGAGCAAACTAAGTTTTGTGTGTGGGTGTAATTCAAACAAAGCCCTTGTGTTGCATTCCTAACCACAAACAAGGAAGCTTCATTGCGTGGGATTGGTAGGCTGATGAAACTGGAACTAGGCAAGTGACATAATGTCCTTCTTAGATGATTTTGTCCTAACACACAGAGAGATATGAATGCAAAGCATGTTTTGGAGAAATTTACAATAAATTAGTTCATGTCTTTCGAGCAGTATTCACTCATCTCCTTCCATGTGCCTTCTACCTTGATGTGACTGTGGTTTTCGTTCAATTTAATTCAAACTTGAAGAAAGTAGGGGAAACCACTAGGCCATTCAGGTATGACCTAAATCAAATCCCTTATGATTACACAGTAGAAGTGACAAATAGATTCAAAGGATTAGATCTGATAGAGTCCCTGAACTATGGACAGAAATTTGTAACACTGTACAGGAGGCAGTGACCAAAACTATCCCAAAGAAAAAGAAATGCAAGAAGGCAAAGACGTTGTCTGAGGAGGCCTTACAAATAGCTGAGAAAAGAAGAGAAGTGAAAGGCAAAGGAGAAAGGTAAAGAAATACCCAACTGAATGCAGAATTCCAAAGAACAGCAAGGAGAGATAAGAAAGCCTTCTTAAGTGAACAATGCAAAGAAATAGAAGAAAACAACAGAATGAGAAAGACTAGGGATCGCTTCAAGAAAATAAGAGATACCAAGGGAACATTTCATGCAAAGATGGGTATAATAAAGGAAAGAAACAGCAAGGACCTAACAGAAGCAGAAGAGATTAAGAAAAGGTGGCAAGGATACATAGAAAAACTACTCAAAAAAGGACTTAATGACCCAGATAACAACAATGGTGTGGTCATTCTGGAGTGTGAAGTCAAGTGGGCCTTAGGAAGCATTACTAGGAACAAAGGGTTGCGATTATGGAATTCCAGCTGAGATATTCAAATCCTAAAAGATGACGCTGTTAAAGTGCTGCACTCTATATGCCGGCAAATTTGAAAAACTCAGCAGTGGCCACAGGATTGGAAAAGGTCAGTTTTCATTAAAATCCTGAAGAAGGGCAATGCCAAAGAATGTTCAAACTATTGCACAGGTTCCCTCATTTCATATGGTAGCGAGGTAATGCTCAAAATCCTTCAAGCCAGGCTTCAATAGTATGTGAGCTGAGAACTTCCAGAAGTACAAGCTGGGTTTAGAAAAAGCAGAGGAACCAGAGATCAAATTGCAAATATCCACTAGACCATAGAAAAAGCAACAGAATTCCAGAAAAACATCTGCTAATTGACTATGCTAAAGTCTTTGACTGTGTGGATCACAACAAACCGTGGAAAATTCTTAAAGAGATGGGGATACCAGGCCACCTAACCTGCCTTTTTTCCAGTAGTCATGTATGGATGCGAAAGCTGGATCATAAAGAAGGCTGAGCGCCAAAGAATGATGCTTTCAAACTGTGTTGCTGGAGAAGACTCTCGAGAGTCCCTTGGACTGCAAGGAAACCAAACCAGTAAATCCTAAAGGAAATGAATCCTGAATATTCATTGCGAGGACTGATGCTGAAGCTGAAGCTCCAATACTTTGGCCATCTAATGTGAAGAGCCGACTCACTAGGAAAAAGCCCTGATGCTGGGAAAGACTGAGGACAGGCAAAGAGGGCGACAGAAGGTAAGATGGTTGGATGGCATGGCTGACTCAATGGACATGAATTTGAGCAAACTGTGGGAGACAGTGAAGGACAGGGAAGCCTGGAGTGCTGCAGACCCCTCTTTGTATAAAGAGTTGGACACGACTGAGTGACTGAACACCACCACCACCTTGATGTAGTACAACTGGACCTCAAGGAGGTCACAGATGGCCTCTAGGAGTTTATAATCCTACTGGGGAACCTTGAATGGGAGAAAAAATAGTAAACAGCAACGGAGTATTACTCATTCACTCAAAAAGTACTTCCTACTGAGTGCCAAGTATCATTCTGGGCACTTGACATATTTTCTCACATAACCTTTATACTCTATGATGTAGGACACCTATGCAGTCTTCCTCCCAGCCCTCTCCACCCATTTCTCTTCTCCCTCCAGCTAATCTCTGTGGTTAATTTCTTATCTATCTTTTCTAGGGATTTGTTATGCAAATACAAACAAATAGAAACAGATCCCTTTCACTCCCTGCACAATAGGAAAGTTACGTGGTGCTCAGCTGCTGCTGCTTTTAGTTGCTCAGTCATGCTGACTCTTTGGACCCTATAGACTGCAGCCCACCAGACGCCTCTGCCCATGGGATTCTCCAGGCAAGAATACTGGAGTGGGCTGCCATTTCCTACGCCAGGGGATCTTTCCGCCCCAGGGATTGAACCTGTGTCTCCTGCAGCTCCTGCACTGGCAGGCGGATTCTTTACCACTGAGCCACTGCAATTTGGTAGTTATCGCTAAATTGCTCCTTTTATACTTTAGAAAGTGAAAGTGAAGTCGCTCAGTCGGGTCCGACTCTTTGCGACCCGTGGACTCTAGCCCACCAAGCTCCTCCGTCCATGGGATTTTCCAGGCAAGAATACTGGAGTGGGTTGCCATTTCCTTCTCCAGGGGATCTTCCCGACCCAGGGATCGAACCCAGGTCTCCCACATTGCAGGCAGATGCTTTAACCTCTGCACCACCAGGGAAACCCTTTTTTGGGGAGATAAATAACATGAATAATTAAATGTCACTGTGCAAGTGATTCTTAGAGGAGATCACATCTTCTTTAGTATAGAAGAATAGATTATTTGTATTTGAACAAAAATGCCTTTTCAGGCATTTCCAGTTTATGGGAAAATGATGTACCTCAAACACAAAACCCATCATCTTCCAAAATATTTTTTAAAAAAGGTGGTAATTGTTCTTTGGCAAAGGCACTGCTTTTGAGATATCCTCTAGCCCCTTTCAGCATCCCTCACCTCTAGGTTCTGTGACTACTGGGCTCCTCAAAGCCATACTTCAGATTTTTTGGATTCATAGAAAAATCTAACAAGCAAACATTTCCAAGGCTTTCATAACTGCCTAACCTCTGTGTCTTTAAAAAGTGGCTCAGTGGGTAGAAAGGTATGCGTTAGGTAATATAACCCCGTAGCAACACACAATCCTTTCTGGAAAGAGAAGTTCTTTTTAAATGTCACATCCTGATAATATGCCCTGGGGACTTTTGGCTTTGGCAACTGAATCACAAGTAAGAGTGAAGTCTAACATCTGAAATCTGCATAAAAAGTAAAAGCAGAACCTTTTCTTGTAAGAAGTTTTACCCCATTCTCCCACACCTGCTCCAACACCCTTTCACTACTGGGTTATCTCCTCCTCACCCTTCATTTTGAAACATTTTTAAGCTTAAATTTTATTGATGATCACACAAAACTATTATAAAAAAGAGGGACTAGCCAGGGGGTGGGTGGGTGTTTTTCACGTAGTCACCAATGGGTGATAATGCTGAAATGTCTCTTCTCACGATGCCCTCTTTCTTTCTCCTCCCCTCAACTCTGACATCTACAGAGAAATCAGAAGTCAACTCCCCTCCCCACACTTCACAGTCTGCCTATAAGCGATGGCAGAGGTTGACACTAACAGGATCTTTGTTCTGTAACAGCACTCATCTTTGTTTTTCTTTGACTTTCAAATACAACTACAATATAATAGCATAGAAATAAATAGATAAGCATAAGCTCTAATTAACAACAATTTCTTCTTCTCAACTCTCAACTTGGAACTAGACGTTTTTTGGTTGGAGGAAGGAAGGAGGAACTGGTTTTTACTGATTTCTTCAGATAGCAGACACTACCAGTTAAATTTTTTCTTCCCTACCACCTCTTTGTGCCATAGAATATGTTTAAAGGGTACCCTTTACATCAAATACCAACCAAGATATTTCAAAAGCAAGCTAATTATTTTTTATACAGTGCTAAAGTATGAATTAAATTTCATTTGCCAAAACAAGGAAAGAGGGTTTTTGGTGTGTGTGAGGTATAAGTCTTATCTTTTGATAGTGATTTTTTTCTAAACACCGTTCAATTAAAAAAATAAAAGAAATAAATGCTCTCCAAATCTCCAACACTGAAGACACGATTCTCTTTTGCAGTAAGTGTTACGTGTTGTCTTATGTTTTTGTCTTCTCTATACCAGTTTCTCTTTATTTAGAGGAAGAAGACACAAATGAGGACTTAAAGGCAACAATAAAACAAATGAAAGAGTAGAAAGCATTAATTTTAGATAAGAACCTTAATCAGTGGTCAAAAGAAGGATCTACATTTTTAAATCATTCCAGAAAAGAATGTTCATTAAAATTTTCAGATATTATTGAAACTAGAATGAAGAGAATAATGAAAGTTTTAAGGCAAAGAGGCTAAAAACTTTATGAACACTTGCCCCAGCTCCTCAGTTCCTACTTGCTAACATTTCCATGATAAATTTTACAACAAGGAGGAATTTAATTGCTACCACCATTCACACATAACCTGACACTCTGGGGAGAAAATAATAAAACTTGGAAGAATGCTCTCTCTTATTTACCTTTAAGTGAAAGAATGCCAAATAAAACTTGAAAAACCAGCCCTGGATCCTTCTCTCTATATTCATGCTTTATAATCTAAGCAGTTCATTTCCCTTTTTACCTTTTACATGGTACAATAATAAAAATAAATAAATATTCAAGTCACATTGAGATCCAGGACAAGACCACAACTGGTGCAACCACCTGTTCTTTGCCATATCATATTTTCTTTCAAGTGGAAGCATCCCTGAGGCAAAGCACTGGCACAGCTCTGAATAAAATTTTCAAATCAAAGATTGTATAAGGATACAAGCTGAATTTGAATTATTGTGAATAAAGGAAAAGATAGTCAAATATTTAAGCCTTCCATTGTGATGGATGTCAATAAGGGACATTCAGCAATCTCAATAAATACTTCTTTCATGCAAACTCAAAGTTAAAGGAGAAGACTACGCCTTTCCTTTAAAACTGAGACTACAGTTGCAGGTTCCTTTTTTTAATACAAATGTTGGCAAAGAGAATAGAGAACTTGGTTACAAGTACACAGATAAGTAGCCATTCCTTGTGAGAAACAGAAATTACTACTCTGAAATTCCCTGGGGAAATGGGGAAGCAAAACCACGAAGTTACACAACACAAAGCAACTGCTAACTTGAAAAAGATAAAAATCACTCCAAACGCATACATCATAAGAAATACAGTGACTGTACACGTCGGAGAGAGAATGACTGAAAATTCCGATGCAGGACTATTGATAGTACACAGAATAATCAGAGGTGCTCAAATAATGAGAACTTACATGACAATTTAGAGAAATGGGCTTAAACTTAATACAATATAGCACAACATCAACAGACACCTGTGAAAGGTTTGTCAGCTGAGAATACTGCAATGCAAGATTCTAAATCTCACTCTAACATAACCGTGGGCTTACCTTGTGGCAAAGAGAAACATCCTAGATAACAACCCTCTGGCCACCTGCACGTCATACTCAGGAGTGGGATATAAAGCCATTGCACTCTGCTACTGCTCTTTCTGCTTCTTCTGGGGCTGCCAAGGCTCCTCAATGATGCCAGCATCTCCCATCAGACAGCTTGAACTACCCAGAACTCACTAAGCTTCATGCAAGTGGGAGGGACTCATTTCCAGCCACCTCTGTAAACTGCCAATTAAAACTCAATTCCTGCTCTCTAAGAGGGAAGAAGAGAAACTGACCCTTAGTAACTTCTGAGAAGAACCAGCATCTTAGACAGCAGCACACAGCTCAGGAATGCCAGAATTCTATTCTGTAGGCAGGAGGAGGAGAGAAGGAAAGAAAACCATCTGCTGATAAAAGGCATCACACTGTACTCAGGAAGTTTCCTTTTTAATTGATCTTCTCTGCTGAACCCGAGCCCTCCTCCACATCCAAAAATGCCACTGTCTGCAAAAATGCGTGTTGATGGCATTAAGCTTCCCACAGTTTGGGAGACTACTGAAGGAGGTCCTGTACCAAACATCCACTGAGGTTTCCTGAGACACAGTGATGGGGACAGAACTCACTGCCAATGGAAGTGTAAAGTACCGGCTGAGCTAAACTTGCTGCCCAGATGAGAAGGAATAAGAGTCAAAGCCAGAGTTTCTATGGCCCATTCATCTCAACAGAGCACATATCACCATGTATGGTAAGTGAAGTGAACTCGCTTAGTCGTGTCCGACTCTGCGACCCCGTGGACTGTAGCCCACCAGGCTCCTCTGTCCATGGGATTCTCCAGGCGAGAATCTTGGAGTGGGTTGCCATTTCCTTCTCCAGGGGACCTTCCCGACCCAGGGATCGAACCCGGGTCTCCCTCATGGCAGGCAGGTGCTTTATCCTCTGAGCCACCAGGGAACTTTCACTTTCTTGTATGGTAAGCACTTACTAATTAGATGAGACGGTCATTACAATGATGATGGTGACTGGTGGCGGAGGGTGAGGAGGGGACGAGATGTTTATGGAGAAAGCACTGGCTTGGAAAATCTTGAGTTTTAAGCTGGAACATTTTGTCTCTTGAACTCACTCACTGGACTACTCTAGCCTGAGGCTTGACAGAATTTAGGTAGAAGTTCTGCCAAGATAAGTTAGATCATAGGATTCCTATTGACAGGTTGGACAAGAGAATTAGGAATCCAACCAGGAAAAGAACAGGACTGGATCTATGAGAATATTAAGCCCTGGACCATTAAGAGCTTCACCTTCTCTTTAACTTGATGATTTAGCGGGTCCCTATACATACCTGGGAAGAGGGAGTTTTTGTTCTTTCTCTTATAAATAGCAAGAAAATCCTTTCTATTTTCTCCATGAAAGAGGAGCTATATATATATCCATGACCCCCTGGACTTGGAATTGGCTCATGACATGATCCTAGCCCTCTTCAATTTCCAAATTGGTGTAGGCTTCCATGGCCTGTCAAGAATTAGACTTGCTCACTGCCCACTACTAACCTTCCACCTCAAAACCTGTAGACTCCTAAGATGATAAGCACATCATTTCTGCTCTCTCTAAAGGCGTCAGCATTTCACCCCTTCCCCTGTTTCAAAACAGGACTTAGCAAGGAGATCAACCCAGTCAATCCTAAAAGGAATCAGCCCTGAATATTCATTGGAAGGACTAATGCTGAAGTGCCAATAAATACTCTGGCCACTTGATGTGAAGAGCCAACTCACTGGAAAAGACCCTGATGCTGGCAAAGACTGAGGGCAGGAAGAGAAGCAGGTGGCAGAGGGTGAGATGGTTAGATAGCATCACTGACTCAATGGACATGAATCTGAGCTAACTCTGGGAGATAGTGAAGGACAGGGAAGCCCGGCGTGCTGCAGTCCCTGGGGTCACAAAGAGTCAGACACAACGGAGCGACTGAACAACTAACAGACCACAGCCAACTTGAAAGAACTCTTAATGGCCAAAGCTGGGACAATTTGAGCAATACAATAAATAACCCACAGAGAACATAATAGGAGTTCTTACTTATACAGAGAGTCGAATAAATAAATAAATGGAGGAAAAGAGAGCGCTCTTCCTTACAGAAGACATCTAATTAATAAAGGTAGAAGGAATGAAGGAAACAGATCATCTTTAGAACATTAGAGTAATAATTGTCACAGGCAATATCCATTGACAGATGCTAAAAATCAGCAGGAGATCGTCTGAGGAGAAACGATCTTTGCAGAGCCTCAAAACTACCTCCCGCCTGCCCAAGATATGTGTCAACTACAAGGAGACCAACAATAACTTTACAGTGAAGAAACCTCACCTTTAAGCAGGTAACCAAGGTTAACATCACCAGTAATAACACATATTGACACCACATTCAAGCTGGCTTTCGAAAAGGCAGAGGAACCAGAGATCAAATTGCCAATATCCGCTGGATCATAGAAAAAGCAAGAGAGTTCCAGAAAAACATCTATTTCTGCTTTATTAACGATGCCAAAGCCTTTGACTGTGTGGATCACAACTGTGGACAATTCTGAAAGAGATGGGAATACCAGACCACCTGACCTGCCTCTTGAGAAATCTGTATGCAGGTCAGGAAGCAACAGTTAGAACTGGACATGGAACAACAGACTGGTTCCAAATAGGAAAAGGAGTATGTCAAGGCTGTATATCATCACCCTGCTTATTTAACTTCTATGCAGAGTACATCATGAGAAACGCTGAACTGGAAGAAACACAAGCTGGAATCAAGATTACCAGGAGAAATATCAATAACCTCCGATATGGAGATGACACCACCCTTATGGCAGAAAGTGAAGAGGAGCTAAAAAGCCTCTTGATGAAAGTAAAAAGGAGAGTGAAAAAGTTGGCTTAAAGTTCAACATTCAGAAAACTAAGATCATGGCATCCGGTCCTATCACTCCATGGGAAATAGATAGGGAAACAGTGGAAACACTGTCAGAGTTTACTTTTTTAGGCTCCAAAATCATTGCAGATGGTGATTGCAGCCATGAAATTAAAAGACGCTTACTCCTTGGAAGGAAAGTTATGACCAACCTAGATAGCATATTCAAAAACAGAGACATTACTCTGCAGACTAAGGTCCGTCTAGTCAAGGCTATGGTTTTTCCAGTAGTCATGTATGGATGTGAGAGCTGGACTGTGAAGAAGGCTGAGCGCCGAAGAATTGATGCTTTTGAACTGTGGTGTTGGAGAAGACTCTTGAGAGTCCCTTGGACAGCAAGGAGATCCAACCAGTCCATTCTGAAGGAGATCAGCCCTGCGATTTCTTTGGAAGGAATGAGGCTAAAGCTGAAACTCCAGTACTTTGGCCACCTCATGTGAAGAGTTGACTCATTGGAAAAGACTCTGATGCTGGGAGGGATTGGGGGCAGGAGGAGAAGGGGATGATTGAGGATGAGATGGCTGGATGGCATCACTGACTCGATGGATGTGAGTCTGGGTGAGCTCCGGGAGTTGGTGATGGACAGGGAGGCCTGGAGTGCTGCGATTCATGGGGTCACAAAGAGTCAGACATGACTGAGCAACTGAACTGAACTGAACAGTGGAAATGACCGCTAAAAAGGACACATCGTTTCTGCGGTATTCTTGCCAAAAATGCTTAACCTCTATCCAACCATGAGATGATACCGGACAAACCGAAATAGAAAACATTCGACAAAACAACTGGTCCATACTCTTCACGAAGTGTCACAGGCATAAAAGATGAGGAAAGACTGAGGAAGTATCATGGATTCGAGAAGACTAAGGGATCATGACAACTAAAGACAGTGTAGGATCCTGGAATGGAAAAAGGACACTGGGGGGACGGGTGGTGGGTGGTGATGTCTGACTAAAGTCTATCAAAGGTTATAGTCTGTAGTTAGAAGTACTACACCAACACTCGTCCTTAGTTTTGATATTTACACTGTGGTTTTAAAAGATATTAACATTACAGAAAGCTGGGTGATGGGTAGATAGAAAACCTCTGTATTATTTTCACAGCTTTTCTGTGAGTCTAAAATTATTTCAAAATAAAAAGTAAAAAGCAAAACAGGCAGGATTTGAGATCTGAATAAATTGGATGAGAACCAGACCAATTTCCAAGTTCAGTCCTACATCAGTGAAATGTGGGTTGCAGAGATCTAAGAGCATAGGAAAGAATATGGGTGGACTATTGTAGGGCCTTACAATATACCTGTGGAGATAAGATACATACACATGTGAAATCCTTAGAGGATAAGTAGAGTAAAAATTCCGGCCAATAGGACATGAGCAGGCATGACGTTTTCAAAAGGAAAAAGTCTATCTGCTCCCTTACAGTCTCCCTTCATACAGACCCACCATCATGAGCCAGTTTTGACCATGAAGATGAGGGCAACCCCAGCTTATTTCAAAGATAATCTTTTCATGGTTATAAGCACAGTCTCTGCATGGTTAGGACACCACCTAGATATACATTTAGGTTTGTCTGTTTTATCCAGCTGTTAAGGGTTGTTTTATGAAACACTTCAATTGTTTCAAACTCAAACCCAGGTCTATGTGATTCCACTATTCATGTTCTCAGCCCCCATTTAGTCTCAGTTCTACCTGCCTTCATCTACCTCTTGAAAGGCTCCAAAATTACCTGCAAGTATCCGGTGGCAGAAACTTAGGAGTCACACTCTTTAATCTCTTCTCCCACCCTCACCTGTTCTTGATATGTCTCCTAAATTCATCTCAAATCTGCCTCATCTCTTGTCCCATCACCTCTTGCTAAGTTCAAGTCTTGATCACTGTCTGCTCAGGCCAGTACAGTAACTTCCTGACTACGACTTTCTGGCCTGAAATCCTTCGGCACTGATGCTACATTAACCTACACAGCTCATGGAGTCTCGTGAAATAAAAGGCTCTGATCCTCTACATTCTGAAGATCCTTGGAGGCTGAAGGGAACAGAGATAACCTTGGGGCTTCTGTTTCTTTGGGCTGTCCCTGGGGTAACCTCACACCAGCGGCTTCTCTCATAGACCGAGGCCTCTGCACATCTCAGCCTGTCCTCATTTGGTACGTTCAAACTGCTTTTGAATCTTTTCTTCAAACGAAACCTTACAAAGAATCCTCGTATAGACATCAGATATAAATATTGTTTGATTATATAAAATATATTTTATGTATAGTTGCATATTCATAAAATGGGTCACTGAATAAACCTACATTTATGTTTATTTATAATCCAAGCTCACACGTCTACATGAAAGAACCGCCCCCAAACTGAAATCAGGATAACTGACAACAATGATAACTGCTACACTGAGTGCTTGTGATGGGCTGGGTACCACTCTGTTTTATGTGCATCAGCATTTTCAATCCTCTCAGCAACTGAACGGTGAAGATTAGTTATTAAACACATTTTACACATTGGAAACAGAACTTAAATAACTTGCCTGCAGTTATATATATAGACTTTTTTTTATTGCTTATGGTTGCTTTACAACGTTGTGTTAGTTTCTGCTGCACAGGAAAGTGAATCAGCTATACACATACGTATATCCCTTCTTTTTTGGATTTCCTTCCCATTTATGTCACCAGAGAGCACTGAGTACTGTTCCTCATGTAAGTTCTCAATAGTTATCTATTTTATACGTGCATGCACGCGTGCAAAGTCAGTTCAGTTGTGTCTGATTCTTTGTGACCCTATGGACTGTAGCCTACCAGGCTCCTCTGTCAATGGGGATTCTCCAGGGAAGAATACTGGAGTGAGTTGCCATGCCCTCCTCCAGGGGAATCTTCCAGACCCAGGGATTGAACTCATGTCTCTTATGTCTCCTTCGTTGACAGGCAGGTTCTTTACCCCTAGGCACCACCTGAGAAGCCTAATCTCCCAATCCATCCCACTCCATCCTCTTTGCCCCTGCATTATATATTAAATGGCAGAATTAAGATGTGAATTCTAGGCAGACTGATTCCATGGACCCCATCTTACTATATTATACTGCCTTTCATGCTGGCACACAGACTTACATGACAGTGATGAAAAGGATAAGAATGAGAACATCATCAATATACCAGCACCTAATATTTACTTCACCCGACAATGAGCAGGCTCTGTGCTAAGTGCTTTGAATATCTCATCTCCTTGAATCCCCACAACTGTCCTATGAAGTAGGCTGTTATGCTAATTGCCGAGTGGAGTGGCTGTGAGCTCAAACTGTCTGAATCTGAACCCACCACCTCCTAACTAGATGCCTTTACACTAGTGCAAGTCTCAGAGCACTGGGGTGACAATCTGATGAGGTATGCAAAGCCCTAGTGCACAGGAAGCACAGATAAGTACTGACAAATTTTCATTAGGCCAACTTTGTAATCTCAGGACATTTCTCAATTAGATCAGCTCAAAGACGAATCCATCTTGTACAATGTAACACTCGAGTCATTTCCAAAGTGTAGGACTTTGGTAGTCTCTTTGAGTGTTTTTAATTACAGTTTTAAAAACGGCTGTGAATGTAGCTTTTTAAAAGATATTTGCATCACATGATTTGAGGGACCCCTCAGATTACCTGCCAGGAACCTGATGCTTCTTCAGAACCTAGTTTGGAAACTGTCATCAGGATGGTTATCCTTCTGAATTCCAAGCTTCTGCCTGACCTCCTCACCTCTCTCACTCATCTGTATTCGTGACCAGCCTTGGCCCTCCTTCCCTCTTCCTGCAGCCAAGTCCTTCCAGACCACTCAACAAAGTCCTCTGTGCCTCTTACCTGTGCTTCAGCCGAAGTTTAACCCCTCCTGACCATGCTACTTTTCTGTGCTGGGGGTCAGAGGTGAGGTGCTCTGGGCCAAACGAGTCAGAGGTGCCAGTGTCTGCAGGGCCCGGTTCTGCACACGCATTTCTGGCGAAAGGAGGAAAACAAGAAGTTGAGCGTGGTGGTGTTCGCGGGCAGGGTGGATAAACGACTCTAACATGGACAAGGTATGAGAATTCACTGTGGAGCTGGCGCAGAGCAGCGCAGCTGAGCGCAGAGGTCAGCGCACCCACCCAGGCACTCTGTACTGGTGGGGGTTGTCACCCTCCCCTATCTGTGTTTCTACAATAAGCAATAAGGTATACTTCCCAATCTCAGAATTTCCAACCAAGCAGAAAGAAAGACTCATTGACCATTATGAAGAAAAACCCGCCTATAATTCAGGATCTGTTAGTGAATAAGTGAAAAACTCGAACTCACTGAAGGACGTGGTTTCCTGAGACAAGTTTCTGCTGCCTCCCGACCCAGGGTAGCTGGAAGGAGAGCAACTCCCAGAGCAGCAGCCCTGGCTCCATTTGCACAAGCCAACGCTTGAGTCTGAGCTGTTTCAGATTGTTTAGATTCCACTGCACTGGAGGCAAGCCTTTTGTGTGTCCATTTAAATCCACCCTCCCGCCCCCAGTCCCTAACACCATTTCCCTAGCGCTTTTCCTCCATACACCCAGGGAGCCAGAGAAAAATGTTAAGCCCCGAGTGGCCAGTGCGTTCCCCATGGGAACAGATGTATTTCTTCTCCTGTGGAGTCTTGGCTTCTTAATTTCCAAACACTGTGTCTTCACCTCCAAGGTCTGCTCTTGATCAGTGAGTCTGTTCCCTGCATCAGACTCTGAGGCAGTTTCGCCGCACTGGGTACCAGTAATATGCTTTCATGTCTCTTTGAGAGCTGACCGGTAGCTCCCGCACCACATCCTATCAGCAGGATCTGAAGAAGGTGCAAATGCCTGCGGTTTCTCTTCTGCACAGGCCTTGGGTGAGAAGTGGTGGGATTAGGCATGGTATTGATTTCTTTGTATTTCAGGATAGGGAGGGAGATGATCAGGCAGTCAGCAGCGAGTTTCCACTTCTAAGCTTTTGTCTAGTTTTATCTAAGTGTAATCGCCTCCTTTGTTACCTTACTTTTCTCAACAATTTGAGGATGCCTGACTTGGAATATATTCAGTATTCCCCTAGACCGGAAGTCTGAAAGCCTGGTTGAGGTTATGTCACTTGTGAGCCGAATGACATCAGACAAGTAAATGGTGAGCCCTGGGCTCCTCATGGGGAACCTGAGAATATGGCAGAACCCACAGTGTAGGAGCCTGGCCCCGGAGTCTGAGTCAAGTCCTGGCCCCAGCCACTGAGCAAAACTCTGTGACCTTGTCCTCTCTGTGCCTCTGTTCTTGGATCTCTGAAATAGATGCAAAGGAACAATGGCTTTCACAGCATAGTTGCTCAGTCATGTCAGACTCTTTGCAAGCCTATGGACTGTAGCCTCCATCCATGAAATTCTCTAGGTAAGAATACTGGAGTGGGTTGCCATGCCCTCCTCCATGGAATCTTCCCAACCCAGGATTGAACCTGGGTCTCCCACATTGCAGGTAGATGCTTTACCATCTAAGCCATCAGAGAAGCCCAATTCAGGTAAAGCACGTAGAATAATGATGATGTCTGGACCTATTCAGCACTCAGCAAATCAGCTCCTATAATTATAAGTATCCTGCAGAGTTGCTATCAAGCTTCTAGATAATATCTGTTAACTGTCCTGCATACTGCCTACACATGGGGTATCTGCTTAATTAATGAATCATTTTCATTATTGTCTTCAACCTTCATTTTAGAGCTCCTTTTAGCCAAGATCGTTATGTAAAACAGACACAACTAAAAGACCTAATTTATGCTGGAAGTAACAGCAAAAAGAGCCTTGTCCGGAGTTAGCATGTCAGAGCCTTTTGCAGAATTCATCAATGTGGTCTCTAATTAGGATTTCTCCTATAGCCCTAAGCCACAAGAAAAAGCTCTGACGTGCTAACTCTGGTCAAGGCTCTTTTTGCCCCA
Organism: Redunca redunca; assembly: GCA_006410935.1. NCBI lineage: Eukaryota > Metazoa > Chordata > Mammalia > Artiodactyla > Bovidae > Redunca > Redunca redunca. The sequence continues at coordinate 42,712 of SJYQ01096488.1, forward strand.
GTGGCCATCTGGTTTAAGCTGAGGTGGAAAGTAGACTCAAAGGCATCTTATCAAATCCATGAATGTAAAGATGACCCAGCACATCCACAGCCACCCATTGGCAGAATCCATTTCGACAGCAAGCTTGTCTTTCTGGCTCTCCTCTAGACCCTGCTGCTGTCCATGGGAGAAAACAAGAAAGACCAGGCCTAAGCGTTCACAAAACCTTTGTGGCATTTAATAACTTCCTCACCTTGGGCCTAAACCACAGTTGTTGGCTCTGCCCTCTCTGCCCAATGGCCAAGTCCTTTTCTCTCTTCTTAGCCCCTACCCCTCTCTGGGAGGCACCAAAAAATGGAAGGTCCAAGGTACAGGCTGTCTGGGGTGAAGGGCTAGAGGGAAGAGCAGGCAAATAGGAAAAAGATGGAAGCAAGAAGAACAGGAGGCTGTTTCATCTTTTTAAGGATTTTTCACACAGGATTCTTCTCACCCCTAGCAGAGATCAGCACCCCAGCAACAACCTCTGGGGGACCAGGCTGAGGTTAACAACCAGGTCTGAGGGCTCAGAAAACCTGGGTTGCATGTTGCTGATGGTGGCACCCAGGCTATCACAGCACAGGCTCCCTGCCAATCTTCGCCTCCCCTGACCCTGGGTGGGCTGGCTACGAGGCTCCCGTGTGGGCTGCCTGGATGCTTGACACCAAGGAGGAAGCAAGGCTGAAGGGAAGGCAGGAAGGATGACCAGCAGCCAGAACACACCTTCTCTGTCTTAAACTCTTTACTCACATGCTCTAGTAAAAAGAACTTCCATAGTGAATCTTACTGGCCAAACTGGTGAGATGTTTTTGAGGGTTGTTTTTAATATTATTTACTACTGTCCAGTCTCAGTACCACAAACTATGAACAAGGAAACAGAAATCAGACCTGACTTGAAAGATTTACCAGGGGCTAAAACCAAATGATTGTGATGCACTAGGCCCGTGTCATCTGTCTTCACCAGATAAGAAACAAGAAACCCAGGCCAACCACCTACATATTTCTACTTCCTATGATAAGTACATTCATAGTCCCAGCCCCCACTGTTCATGCATGAATGTGAGAATTGGACCATAAAGAAGGCTGAGCGCCAAAAAATTGATGGTTTCGAATTGTGGTGCTGGAGAAGACAAGATCTTGAGAGTTCCTTGGACAGCAAGGAGACCAAACTAGTCAATCCTAAAGGAAATCAACCCTGAATAAGGACTGAAGCTAAAGCTCCAATACTTTGGCCACCTGATGAGAAGAGCCTACTCATGAGAAAAGACCCTCATGCTGGGAAAGACTGAGAGCATGAGAAGGGAACCACAGTGGATGAGATGGTTGGATGGCATCACTGACTCAACGGACTCAAAGAGTTTGAGTGAACTCTGAGAGATGATTAAGGACAAGGAAGCCTGCTGTGATGCAGTCCATGGGGTCACAAAGAGTCGAATACGACTTAGCCACTGAATAACAGCACAGTTCATAATTTATGAATATATACTAACTGCCTTACTATTTGGTATTTTAATAGAGCCCTTAACTGCTTTCTGAACTGAGCTTCAGCCAATACTGAAGAAGCAGTTCCAGATTGCCCTGTTCCTGTAGCTCTCTTAAACACCAAGGGGAGGTGTCTGGGGAGGGTCTCTCCAGATCCCTTTAGCTGATTTCTACTACATTTCCATGAGGATGGGCAGAGGGGGCTCCAATCTCCTTAGCGTGGGGCTGTTGCAGCCTTAGGAAGAGCTCAGTTCTGACAATCAGCAGTTCTCTTCTTTTGGTTGTGTTTTGCCTGGGGAAGTTTCCTTGCCAGCCACATCCACTCCAGTCCCCCTCCAACCCAGGGGCCAGTGGCACCTTTAAAAAGAAAACTAAATGGATTATGTCATCTCTAATAATAAAACTTGTGTAGCTTCCGCATGCACTCTGGAGAAAATTCAAGTTCCTTAGCTTGACTGTGAGGCCTGAGTGACCTGGTTCCTGCCTGCCCTTTAACATCACCCCTCTCATTTGCCCGGTCTTCGCTGGCCTGCCCTGAGCACCCCAAGCCTGCCAAGCTCTCCACTTCACACTTGCAGTTCCTTCCACCTGGAACAGTCTTCCTCCTGATTCTCCACTTGACTGGCTCGTCCTCAGCCTTTCGGTCCAGAGAGCACACCACCTCCTCAGAGACCATTTCATCTGCCTCATACAGTCTCTGCCCAGCAACTGGTCTTTCCTGTCATTGCACCTGGGGCCGCAGGTAAATGTTTATCTGCACACGGATTGCACTGGACAGAAAGTGCAGCCAACTCAGGGTCCATGGCTGGCTTTTCTTCAGTTTTGCACTTTTAAACCACTACATATCGCTTCTCGGCCTTTTGGCTAAGATCAAGTGTAAACCACTACATACCCAGGGCCTCAGTGAGTGGCTCATGATAGGCACATAATACAGATTTATAGAAACAATCACAGTTGACTGTAAAGGGAAAAATTGTGTGATGCATCCAAAATGGAGCTCTATGCCCTTCAACTTTTAAAGGCATTATATTGTTTACATGTTTTGGGAAAGCTGGGGACCTCTTTTAGTCACTTTCTGTATAAAGTTATGAGGGCTTCCCTGGTGGCTCAGTAAAAAATTCACCTGCCAATGCAGGAGATGCAGGTTCGATCCCTGGGTCGGAAGAGTCCCACGGAGGAGGGCATGTAACCCACTCCAGTATTCTTGCCTGGAGAATCCCAGGGACGGGGGAGCATGGCGGGCTACAGCCCATGGGGTCACAAAGAGTCGGACTCGACTGAGCTGTTAAACAACGACAACATGTAAGGTTGTGAGTTGATTCCTTTATAAAGTAGAATTCGGCTCTAACTGTTGGTCCCTGTCACAACAGCTGGCTTTTGTGGAGTAGACAGGGGCAGTGCCGGGGGACCACTGACCACACCCTTTGCCCAACAGTTGGCACAGCTCAGCACCATCTTGCTGCCTTATGTTTTGAAACCACCAGAATGTTTTTTGAGATTAAACAGACAGAAGTGCATTTATACAGGGCTAAGTTGTCCTCAGAGTCCCCTGGAGAAACTCCTTTGGATTTAGGTGGGGTGCTTGCATGTATTCATTTTCATAATTTGCTCTGTGAAGTTGCATTTGTGGGTGCCTGGGTCTCTATGTTCTCTTTCTGCTGCTCCGGGTCCATCAGGCAGGAAGCTGCATGTCATCATCTCTGCATCCTGTTTCCAGGCCTCTCCTCGTATCAGAACCTCAGGTTCCCCAGCCCCTCTCTTCCCTTCAGTCTCTGGGAGGCAGAGGGCGTCTGGATTCTCTGCCCCTTCAGTGTGTGGTGGAAGATATTAAGAACCCACGCCCCCTGGCTCAGATTTCTGCTCTGAGCCTAATGCAACTGTTCCTCGTTTGCTGATGACTGGGCATCTATCAAAGGTGTCACAGGTGTCCTCAATGAACTGTCCTCTCTTGAAAAGCCCCTTGTTTCTATTACTGATCTTTTGGTTCCTATGTATTTAGACGGAACCTTTTGGGTCACTGCCCCTTCATTCTTCCCCTCTCTTGGGGCTTCCCTTGTGGCTCAGCTGGTAAAGAATCTGCCTGCAATGCCGGAAACCTGGGTTTGATCCCTAGGTTGGGAAGATCTCCTGGAGAAGGGATAGGCTGCCCACTCCAGTATTCTTGGACTTCCTTGGTGGCTCAGATGGCAGAGAATCTGCCTACAACACAGGAGACCCAGGTTCAGTCCCTGGATGAGAAAGATCCCCTGGAAGAGAGCACGGCAACCCACTCCAGTATTCTGGCCTGGAGAATCCCATGGACAGAGGAGTCTGGTGGGCTACAGTCCATGGGGTCACAAAGAGTCAGACACGACTGAGCGACTAAGCACACGACAGCAAAGGGCATGCTTACAGTGGAACGAACTGAACAGGATACAGGCCTGAGGCAACACAGAGTGGACTTCTTAGATGGTAAGTCATAATTTAAAAAGCAAGTGAAGTGAAAGTCTCTCAGTCATGTCCGACTCTTTGTGACCCCATGAACTATACAGTCCATGGAATTCTCCAGCCCAGAATACTGGAGTGGGTACCCTATCACTTCTCCAGGGCATCTTCCTGACCCAGGAATCAAACTGGGCTCTCCTGCACTGCAGGTGGATTCTTTACCAGCTCAGCTACCCAGGCATCCCTTTACTTGTACTCAAAAAAACCTCTTCCTTCTGTTCACCCATCTTGGTTTGGCAGTGTGGTTATTACAGGAGGCCACGCATAACCCTCCAGCCATGCACAGAAGTGCTTTGTAGGTCTCGGCCCTATGTCTACATGTACCTCCTGTGCCTCTTGTTGACGCTTTTTCTCACTTGATTTCCCCTGAAACCTCCCAAATGGAACAAGAGTACAACTTACAACACCAACATTCAGCATATTTCTGACTTTTTCCGAAACCATAAGCCTAACTATCTCCAGATCTTGAGCCAGTGACCTCGATGCCAATCTTGCATCTGGAAAAGGGTGGGTAGAGGAAAAAGCCAAATGATTAGCCAGATATTTTAACCTACCTATTAAATACAATGGCACCCCACTCCAGTACTCTTGCCTGGAAAATCCCATGGACAGAGGAGCCTGGTGGGCTGCAGTCCATGGGGTCACTAAGAGTCGGGCACGACTGAGCGACTTCACTTTCACTTTCATGCATTGGAGAAGGAAATGGCAACCCACTCCAGTGTTCTTGCCTAGAGAACCCCAGGAACAAGGAGCCTGGTGGGCTGCCGTCTATGGGGTCGCACAGAGTCGGAAACGACTGAAGCGACTTAGCAGCAGCAGCAGCATTAAATACTTAATCTGCTCCATATTTACTTTTGACTGCAATACTACCACCTCCAGGGCCCTAAGACTAGTCCAGGGCAAGTGCATAAGAAAACCAAGGGCCCTCATGCAAGGGTTTATATTAAACTGGTGACATCTTTACCACTGAAGCGTATTGTCCTAGCCACAAACACTCAAGAGTGTGACCTTAAATCAACACAGTAAGTGGCAGGCTGCATAACTTGTATGAACAATGTGGGTTCTGCAGCCAGCTTCTTGGGTTCCTATTCTGGCTCTGTCACCTAGCAGGTGTCTGACTTTGGGCAGGTCACAGCCTCTTGCACCTCCGTTTCCTCCCCTATAAATATTATAATACCCATATCAAAGGGTAGTTGTGAGGCTTGAATGAATATATGTAACACACTTAGAATGGTGTCTGGCAGTGTTTCCTTCTTACCAATGGCAAGGAAATTTACATTTCTTGGACACATAGTGTGTACCAGATACTGTGCTTTAACAGGTTATTAATCTTATCATTTGAGACAGCAATGATCCTCGTACAGATAAAGCAAAAAGAAATAATTAGAAAGTAGAGACCACACCACCCCTCACACAATGCTTGAGGGTCCCAAGACTGTGTATGCTTTTTTCTTAGGCATCAGCCACATGCCAATCCACATGACCATTTCTGCCACATTGCCCTTTTGCCATTCATATATGACAGAAAGCAATGAATGAAGACAAAAGACCAGAAAAAGTACCAAAATTTTACTACTGGGTGATAGGATTAAGGGTGATATTTTTCTTCCCTTTTTCTGTATCTTGCAAATTGTTTACAATTAACATTTATGATTGTAGTTATCAGAAAAAGTAAAATGAGCCTTAATTTTTTTTTTTCCTCACTAGAATGAATCTCAGTCTAATTTCTCCATATTTTTAAAGGAAAATCTTTGTCAGGAAATGGCAGTGGATGTACTACCCTGGGAGTAAGTTTGGGCAATGGAAAGACTTCATGCCACTATTCCATCTGAGCCCTAGGACCTTATCTGTAAAAAGGGGACAGAGCATTATCTGCCTGGTGACACAGCTGTGGGATCTGGTAAGCCTGGCACGTGATAACCACCACAAGAAGGGAGCTATTATCATTTGATCCAAGTGGCCTACATGAGAGAGATGAGTACAGGAAGGCACCCAAGGGGTGTGATAGGATATGGGTATAATGATTGGCTCTTTCGTTCCTTAAAGAGGGCAACTGCAAATGTCCAAAGCATTTGGTGAGAGATATAAATGTCACAGTTCTCGCGTATGCGAAAAGGAAATAAAAGGCGTTACCTGGGCCCCTTAGGAACAGACTGGGGCAGAAGGCCCAGCAACCAGCGTGAAAGAAATGGTTTCTGGAGTATCCGGGCTGACAGCATTAGCCTAAGGATTCTTCTACAAGCCTCTTTTCAGCAGAGGGAGCTTCAGGCACTGAGCAGGGATGGGACTCAGCAAATGTGTCTGCATGGCTGTTTTCAAAACACAATGAGGTTGGGCCCAGGTCTTTTTAGCCCCTGGAGTCCTCTCACCTCGGGCTCTAGGGAGTGAGACCCACCCCCATCCTCCTGCAAGTGGGAGTGGATGACAGACCCTGGCTCTGGAAGGGAGGAGACTGCAGTCTGTGGGAGGTGGGGTTTCTTTCTCCCGTGCGTGCTCAGTCATGTCCAATTCTGTGACCCCGTAGACTGTAGCCCACCAGGCTCCTCTATCCATGGGATTCTCCAAGCAAGAATTCTGGAGTGGGTTGCCATTTCTTCCTCCAGGGGATCTCCCTGACCCAGTGATCGAACCCGGGTCTCCTGCATTGGCAGGCAGATTCTTTACCACTGAGGCATCAAGGAAGCCCTTCTCTCTTCCATCTACATGCAAATAAGTTGCTCCTGTCCTAGACCTGCCTGGAGAAGAGGGATGGACGTGCAAACTGTAAATGGAGGTGGTCATTCATCGCAAGAAAATAGGTCCCTAGCTAAATTTGGCAACAGCTGAGGGATCTTAGCAAAATGGAACTCACCCCCTTGTTTGTGGGGGAGGCCTAATCCTTACTTTGCCCAAGAGGATTATTGGGTCTTAGAATGAAGCTCACATGCACTTTTTTTAAGCTCGTGCCAACTGCATTTGTGTCCACAATATCCAAGATTCGTTCTGCTTTTTGGGGTAGATAATAGACATTCCATGCTATTTACATCCCTCCAAATCTCAAACCTAAATGTTTCCAACCTCTGCTATCACCCAAAGTGGGACTCTGTCTCCCAGGCTTTGCCCCAGCTGTTGCTTTATATTCTTTGGAAGTATATTTTAAATGGAAGGCAAGGTACCCAAACTGCAGTCAACTTGTGGAAAAGTAATCATCTGTGGTTTATAATATATCTTTTCAAGGTGTTTGTAACTATGGTTCCACTGGCTAAGTTTCTACTTATCCCCATCATTTTTCCTTTCCTTCCGTTACTATGTGCTGTGCTGTGCTAAGTCACTTAAGTCATGTCTGACTCTGCAATCCTATGGACTGTAGCCCGCTAGGCTCCTCTATCTGTGGAATTCTCCAGGCAAGAATACTGGAGTGGGTTTGCCATGCCCTTCTTCAGGGGATCTTCCTGACCCAGGGATTGAACCTGTGTCTCTTATGTCTCCTATACTAGCAGGCAGGTTCTTTACCACTAGCACCACCTGGGAAGCCCAGCCCCTGAGTAGGGCTTTACAAAGTATTTTTACATAACAAATTCAATCCTCATAATAACCCTATGAAGTGTTCTCCCTCTTTCATAGAAAAAGGAAACCGAGGAATGGGTAATTTAAGTAAATTGCTCAAGATCACAAAGACAGTGGCAAAGCCAAGACCCCACACACTATAAGGCTCGGAAGCATGCCCTAACCTTGATCTGCACATCATCTAGGGGCTTATGTAGGTGGACTGGACTGTGAAATAAATAGAGCTGCCTGATTCCAGGAAAAGCATGACAATTCTTCTAGTCCTGGCATCCTCAGGAGCCACGATCTATGGTGGTTTCTACGGGTAACTTCTCACCTTCACCCACAGAGCTGCTTAATTTCCACCTGCAGTTAGAGTTCCTGTTTCTGGGGCCAATGGAACTCTCACTGAGTAGGAATCTGGGCCTCAAACAGCATCTGATTTGAAGCTTCAAGACAAACTCTGAGCTGGCTGTGCTCTCCTCTTGAACCCTGGGGCTACCCACGATCCCCAGGTTTCCTGAGCCTGCCTGGTCCTCCAAGCTGAAGGAAAACCTGCCAATTCCTTCCAGACCAGAGCCTGGTCTTGTTAACATCCACCAGGCATAAACATATGGTACTGGGCACAGCAGGTTCTACCCCCTTGCCTGGGCACCAGCACACAGAAGGAGGTGGCAGCAAGTAGGGGCTTGGCAGGTCCATCCCAGGCCAGCTGAGAGCAGGAAATACCCTGTGAGCCACACATTACCCCTCCCACTAGAATGCCAGCACGCCAAGCCTGGGAAAAGTACAGAATCCACAACAAAGACAAGGTACTGGACTGTGACCCCATGCCACGAACCAGGGGCAGATCAGTGGCCTCCGCCCCAGCCAGACCTGGCTCAGTGGGGAGGCGGCCTCCTCTCACTACTGAATTCCAGCTGCTGGTGGTGAAGAGGTAACCATGGGAACCAACACAAAGGGCTTAAGTTGAGTGAAAGAGACTGGAGGCGATGGGGAAGAAGCTGAGGGACCTTTAAGTGTCAGTCCTGCGATTCTCCTAGCTTTAGCCCAGCACAGTTACTATAGATCAGACCAAGAGGCTAGTGGAACCTGAACAGAGCCAAGCAGCCTTCAGGGGTCGGAGACAACCAGAGAGCTGTAGGGTTTCCCTCCAGATTTCTTTCCTCCCCTTCCGAGTCATGGCCCCCCAAGTTTCATCCACCAGGACTTTTGTCCTGAGATAACATGGCTCACTTGGGTGGACAAAACTGGTACATGGTGACATTCCTTTAAATACAAGCAGCACTTTGCAAAGAGGCTCCTCCCATGCCCCCTGGCTTCAGCCTGTTGCAGCACCCACTCTGCTTGATGAGGAGCTTCCCTGGTGGGTTTTACACAGACCTGGGTGGTTGAGGAACTGGTCTGGAGATTGGCTGACAAGATATACTACAGAAGACAGCCATGGATGCTGAGAACGTTAAGAGAGCATCTTGCATAAAAACCTGTACTCTGGTGGGGTGGGCTGGGAATTCCGTGAAAAGGCTCATATCTACATAGGGAATCATGTCTGTATACTTGTTTAAACTACCTTCCCCTCAAGGCACCCATGTATTATTTTTAATTGGCCAATGTGACATCATGTGTCTTCATTAACTCAGTAGGGTTCTCAATCTACCACTTGGGATTTTTTCTTTTATAAAGTTCTAACTCAAGGTTCTCCAGAATCTGGTAGTTGAGGAAACGCCATGAAAATGGGGAATATAAAACATCCCGGGGCAACAGTTTAATGTTCCTCTTAATTTAAAAAAAATATAGCTGATTTATAATGTTGTATTGGATTTAGTGTACATCAAAGAGATTCAGTCATATACATATTCTAACATATATAATGGAGCTAAAGCTCCAATGCTTTAGCCACCTGATGCAAAGAGCCAACTCACTGGAAAAGACCCTGATGCTGGGAAAGACTGAGGGCAGGAGGAGACACGGGCAACAGAAGATGAGATGGTTGGATAGCATCACTGACTCAAATGGACATAAGTTTGAGCAAACTCTGGGACACAGTGAAGGACAAGGAAGCCTGGCATGCTGCAGTTCATGGAGTCCAACAACAATATTCTAACACATTGTTAGAATACAATACATTCTAAGATAAACACTAGTATATATATAAAATAGATAACAACAAGGGTCTACATTTCTCTCACGTTCAGGGCTTGTAGTAAACTTCTCACCTTGCCTTGCTGGTACAGACCAAGATAACACTGCATCTATGTCAGCCCCTACTAGGGCTTTACAAAAGCTCAACCAAATCCACAGTCTTTGTTTACAAGTCACAGAGAGCCGCTGACAGGAAGACTTTTGAGGGGCTGGGGAAAGACCCTGACCACATTCACAAGCGTGTCTCCTGCAAGTCCCCCTCCACAAGGTAGAAAGTAGACCCATCAACTATTTAAGATATACACACTCTCCATCACCGGTGCTCACCTGCACACTGGCCAACATTGTAGCCTGAGTGCCACTTACTGGTGTTACTTTCTACCTGCAGTAATTAAATCTTAAAAATAATTTCACCTAAAAGGGAAAGGCAAATTCCAGGAGACAGTGAAGGACAGGGAAGCCTGGCGTGCTACAGCCCATGCGGTCGCAAAGAGATGGATGTGACTTAGCGACTGCACAACAGCAACAACAAGAAGGGCAAAGTAACTGATATCTATTAATAACCTCCTCAGTTGAGAGGCAGGATCTATGGGGTTCCAACACTGGCACCTCCATGCCCTCAGCAAGCTGGTTCATCTCTTCTGTGGTTTTGGAGTTTTCTCACCTTTAAAGGGCTCAGTAAGAGTGCCTACCTCATACAAGTATGAGGAAGATACAAGAAGAGTTTCAGACAGCACCTGACTCTTATCAAGGACTCGATACATATTAGATATTAATACCCACTAGATGCCAAGATAGTTATTTTTGTATTTTAATCCTTAAAACAGCCTAATCTGATAATATATATTAACACTTCTTTTATCACCATTTTACAGATATGGAAACTCAGGCTTAAAGAATTTAAGGACCTACCCTAAATTACTAGACAGTAAAGCTCAGATTTGGGCTTCCAGGTGACACTAGTGGTTAAGAATCCGCCTGCCAATGCAGGTAGACATAAGAGATTCAGGTTTGATCCCTGGGTTGGGAAGATCCCCTCAGGGAGGGCACTCCACTCCAGTAATCTCACCTGGAGAATCCCATGGACAGAGGAGCCTGGCGGGCTGCAGTCCACACTGTCACAAAGATACCGACACGACTGGAGCAAGGGAACACACATGCGCCCAGAGCTCAGATTCCCCAGGCTGCTCTGTTTTCATAGCCTAAGACCCTTCCACAATTCTATACTGCCTTTTTAGAAGACCATTTTGTTGTAATTTTTATTAAGGATAAGAAGAAAATCTGGTGTCTAAGAAAACAGCGTCAAAACAAAACAGGATTTTAAATCTCCACCTTAAGCAAGAGGCTTTTTTAAACTAGTCTTAAAAAAATTTTTTTTTAATCATTTATTTGGCTACACCGGGTCTTAACTGCATGTGGGATCTAGTTCCCTGACCGAGGACTGAACCCGGGCCCCCTGCATTGGGAGTGCAGAGTCTTCGCCACTGGACCACCAGGGACGTCCCTAAACTTTTTTTTAAACTAACAAAACCAGCCTAAGAGAGTGCCTCTGCTCTGAAAAGTCCATGAGAAATGGGCACACATTCACACAATCAGGGCAGCTGTGAACCTTTGGGTGTAAAATGTTTTATTATTCATCACTGAATTCCCAGGGGTTAATATGTTCTCAGTAAACGTTTGGTAAATGCTTAGTGAATAAGTTAAATCATCCTAACAACAAAATGCTTCTCTTGGACTTGGCAAAGTTTACATTGTCTAACGAGTATTATATTTACCTCTCTGTACAAGGTATTTTACTGAAAAGTCCAGTTATATAATGTGTCCCTTTAAAAAAAAAGCACAATATTAATTATATAGAGATCATTTTTCTTTCCCCCTACTTCTTTGGAAAGAGTTTATAAGATGTAAGCCTTTCACCTGGATTCTCTGAATGCTGTGAGCCTGGTCTGGTAGTTCAGTTTCAACTACTCTCATGAAATCCTCAAAAACAGAGGGCTTTGCCTAGCGGGTATTTCCTCTCTTTGAGGTTTACATTTGATAGCAAAGCAAAGCCCTAGTGGCACTTTGATCAGGTAAGCAAGAACTAAATTTAAATTCCCTACAACCTGGGAAAAGAACCCATTAAAATGAAGATACATATAATGCTAAGGATATTTGTTACTGTAAGATCCTTGATGATCTTAAATAAATGAGGTGGCTTTTACAAAAAATGGAAATCACTTTCTCATTAACAACAAAACCACGTATTTATCACAATACATGGAATTATGAGGGGACACTTACCGAGTTCTTAACTAAGCTAAATACTTTGATTATCTAACAATTCTTTAAACAACCCTATGAAGCAGGTATTTTATTACTGTCCAATGGTTCCGGGTTCAGATGCATTTAATAACTTGCCCAAAGTAACATATACCTAGAGGCAGAGATGAGATATATACTCCTGTCTATCTCTAGGAACTATGCTCTGCTTCGAATTGAGCTAATGCTTCGAATACAATAAAATATATGTTTCAAATGCTCAGTTCAATGGAGTTTGATAACTGTGTAACAATCATTCAAATCAAGACATACAACATTTCCATGGCTCTGAAAGTCACCTCTTTCCAGTCAAACTCTCTCGATCCCCACCCCCAAGCAACCACTAACATCCATGGTCATAGATTAGTTTTGCCTTGTTCTGCTGCTGCTGCGAAGTCGCTTCAGTCGTGTCCGACTCTGTGCAACCCCATAGACGGCAGCCCACCGGGCTCCCCAGTCCCTGGGATTATCCAGGCAAGAACACTGGAGTGGGTTGCCATTTCCTTCTAGAACTTCATAAATAGAACTGCTTATATATTCTTTTGTGTCGGCCTCCTTTCAGTTTAACATAATGGTTGAGATTCATCCTGGTTCTTGTGTTTATCACAAGTTCACCCCTTTTGATTGCTGAGTGGTATTCCCTTGGTGTGGCTGTACCACCGTTTATCTGTTTTCTTATTGGTGGACACAGGGTTGTTCTCAGTTGTTGGCAATTATAAATAACATTGCCACGGCCACTCCGTACAAGCCTCTTTGTAGGCATCTGTTTTCGTCAGTTTGGGTAAATAGCTGGGTGTGGATATGTTGAGTCATAAGGTTGATGTATGTTTAACTTTATAACAAACAAGTTCTTAACCCTTGCACTCTATTCTCTCAGAATGGCACTAGCTTATTGACATGTTTGATTTCTTCTCTTATATGACAAATTCCTTGAGGACAGAGGACCAATCTGTAGTTGCTGGGCCTCCCACATAGCAAATGTTTGTTGAACAAATGAACGATCATTGTTCATACTTCTATTCCTTCTCTGGGTGTTACTAAAGCATAAGAAAACATGCTTGGCATGCATGGAGAAATAGGACAAGCTGAAGGGTTGTGAGGTGGGGGTAAAAAAACTAGCCAGCCAGGAGACTCCTGACTTGCCCTTTTTTTTCTTTTTGACATGACCTTTCCTAGAAAGTAAATCCCTCCTAGTGATCCTGCAGGGAGGGTGAGGGGTGGCTATTCCTGATCAAGTGACCACGGCAAGGGAGGAAGGTGTCACTGCAATTGAGGTCACATGGTGGCTAGGATTACAGGATACTTCTGTCAAACAGGAAGGCAGAGGAAGCAGCAGCCCATGAAATTCTAGTGGCTGAGCAGGAGCTCAGGAGGATGGCCTCCAACACAAGTTATAGGAATTCCTGGTTTTGATGAAAGTACCTCACTGTTTCTACATTGGAAACGGAAAGTCAAGAATCCATTTGGAGGAGAAAGTAAAATGTTGATGTAAAAATGTAACCAGACTTAACACTTAAGATGTGAAAGGGTTAGTTGCTCAGTTGTGTCCAACTCTTTGTGACCCCATGGACTATATATAGCTTGCCAGGCTCCTCTGTCCATGGGATTCTCCAGGCAAGAGTACTGGTGTGGGTAGCCATTCCCTTCTCCAGGGGATCTTCCCAACCCAGGGATCAAACCCAGGTCTTCTGCACTGCAGGCAGATTATCTAAGTCTCAGGAAGCAGAACTGTTAATTTCCATAAGTCTGTTCATTTACTTGAAATCACAGAACTTGTGCTATAGTCAACCTAGAACTTCTTAGAAAATAAACAAATCATTGTTGATTTTCTCTCCATCAACAGAAAAGGATTGGCAAGTCCTGGGGGTAAATTTAAAATCTTTTTAGCCAAAGGAAAAGCTTTTTTTTTTTTTACATAAATCAAAACAGGGCTTTGCCACATCCTGAGCTCAGGTGCTTCTGAGGCAATCTTTATTTCCCTTGATTCCAGGTTGCTGAGGACTGAAATTTGTTTAGAATTCCTCATTTTGGGGGTTCTGAGAAGTGACCTTTCCTGCCTTTATCCAAACAGTATTGCACCGAAGCCATCCTAGGCAGATGGATGTTTATCCTATTCTTAAAATCTCCAGGGAAGTAAATTCTCTACAACATCCCTTGGTAACCTTCTCCAGGGTTTTATCAAGTGTACAGCAAGGAAGTTCTGAGGCAGAAACCAATAAAAATATTAACTCTATGAACCTAGTTACCAGCACTGAAAAGGCGTATGTGTTTGGGCACTTTGCCTTCATGGTAGAGATGTATTTACAAAACAGGCTATACAAACAGAAACCATTTGTCTGGAGCAGATGTGGGAAGTTGATTCAAGAGAAACTGCCACAATAAATTCCGTCCCATGAACCACATGAATAAGTTATTGTTGGTTATAACATTTTTTAAAGTATAAATTTATTTCCTTGTCAATTCCTAAACCAGGTTTGTTAGCAATTTTAAAAACTCCAATACAGCTGCAAAGTTTTCAAATAACTAGGCTTCCATGAAAAACTAGGCCTTGACCAATAGAACGTGAACGTTATTGTTAAGGACAGTTTACTTCTGTATTATATGCCACTTTTCTGCCATGATCATGAAACACGTTTGTAATTAAAACAAAAGTTTTTTAAGACAAAAATTAACCATCAAAATTAATTAAAATGTAAACCAACTTCCGGTGAGATCATCTGAGGCAAGATTAAGCATATGTCTGACCAATGTGCTTTTAGCTGGAAATGATAATTTAACTAGCCTTAAAATATTAACTAGTTAGAAATAGGAGACGCACAGAACTATCATTAGAAGCCCCTGTGCTAAGATTTCCTGCCTCACTCTGACATCTCAGAGCAATCTCTCCATGGAGATTATATATACGTGGGCTTCTATTCCCTTCCTCTCAAAAGCCTCCATGCACAAAAGTGCACCACAACAATAAAACGATTTTTTTTTAAAAAAAGAAATGCCAAAATACATCAGAGAGAAGAAAAAGCCGGTCACACCTCCCCCACCGGATGCTGGATGTATTGAAATTTCATTACCTCTCCTCCACCCCTCAGCAAAGCACTTTTCTCTCTCTGGCAGCTCCCAGTAAAACGTGTGTCAGGTATCATTTCATTTTCATGATTTAATTCCTGCAATGTGACAGTGGAACACACTTCTAACAAGAAACTGCCTTAAGAGGTGGAACAAGTGGAAGGGGGGAGGGGCAGGCATGCGCCTCAAAAGCACAATTGGGATCTTTCCTACAGAAACAAACCCAGCAAAACCAAGAAAGGCCAGTCGTCCTAAACTCAGTAGGAGCCCTCGTAAGAAGCAATTTATCAAAATTAAAATATTTCACAGATCATTTCTCCTGCAAAGTTTTCATGCTGTCAATAATCTGCAATTCTTTTCCTCTTGGAGTAGCAGTTTCTGCCTCCCTAATAAAATTAAAAAAAAAAAAAAAGGCCAAGGTCCAGGAGTGTCAGGAGGACCCTCGGAGGGCGCCACCTACCCCCCATCAGGCCGGCCGCCGACAGAGAAAGCCCGCCCGACGACTGAGCCTTGCAGAGAGGGTTCTCCAGAGTCGCCGCGGGGACCGAAACAGACACCCTTTAGAGAGCAGACGGCTGGGTACCCGCCCTCCCTCCGCCCCGCCCGGGGAAAGCGGACCCGAGCCCCACACTCACCATCGCCGCTCGCCGGGCCGCGGTCGCCCCCCGGGGCCGCGCGGGGCTCGGGGCCGACGCCAAGTTCAAACCTCGCCGCCGCTCGGAGGAGGCGGCGCGGGGCATCGCCGGCGGGGCCGGGCCGCGCTTAACAATGGGAGGTTCGGCCGCGCCCTGCGCCCCGGCTACAGCGGCGAGCCCGGGGCGCGGGGCTGCTGAGGGTGAAGCGGGGCGCCGGGCCCGGAGGGTGCGGGGGCGCCCGACCACCACGCCTACCGGGCCGCCCGGGCCGAGCCGGAGGGGCCGCGCTCGCTCCGCGCTCGCCACCAGGTAATCGCACAGGAAGCCTCGCCGATTGGCCCGGCCGTCAGGACGGGATTTGCATTTCAATGGCAGCGCTGGTTCCCTAAGGTTTGAAAAAGGATTCCCGGCTGCAGGAGCCGGGCTCCGCTCGCCGCCCCTCCGCAGTCCACATCCTCCGGTCCTCGTGGTATTCAGGGGGCCGACTCACACACTCGGGCGCGGCTTGATCGGTTCAAAGTCAGAAAGGTGTCTTAACTCCACCTCCCCGCCCATTTTGAAATGAAGGGGGGATCCCAGAACAAAATACCCACTTCAAAAAGCCCGCGCTCGCTCTTCAGGGGCTATATAGTTAGTAATTGATCAAATGAAGCATGAATGAACAAGGTAAAAAGTTCACATCTTAAAAAAAAAAAGCTCGCATTACATGGAAAATAGCCATCCTTTTTCTCCGTGTGTCCTTTTCCAGTATAAAGCAACTGGAGAGATGCAGGTTGTTTCTGATCGCTAATGTTGTTGAAACCTCCCAGTTCTTTTGTTTCCTGAGCATCATCTCTAGATGAGGAACAGGTGATTATTAACAGGTTATGACTGTAATCTTACAGGAAATTCTGGATTCAGCTTTGCAGACTTTGGGGTCTTAGGCAGTATACACACCTGAGTTTATTTTGCATTGAGATAGAGGTACTCCTTTAATATTCTTTAAGGAGGGTATGGTGCTATTTTCAGTTTCATCTTTCTTTAAAGGCTCTTCCAGCCTCTTTCAATAGAGGTGGGGAAAAAATTATTTATCTGTAAAAAGTACGTTTCTTAATGACTTTCACATGCATCTCCAGAGATTAACAGTAAGGATTGAAATTGGCTTTATTTCTTCTCCCTCAAGCAGAATGCCTGTTAAAATTTTATTTTATATGAGGTAGTTTTTATTTATATATAAATAGTTGGAAAAGACTCTGATGCTGGGAGGGATTGGGGGCAGGAGGAGAAGGGGACGACCCAGGATGAGATGGCTGGATGGCATCACGGACACAATGGACGTGAGTCTGAGTGAACTCAGGGAGATGGTGATGGACAGGGAGGCCTGGCATGCATGCTGCAATTCATGGGGTCGCAAAGAGTCGGACACCACTGAGCGACTGAACTGAACTGAACTGAAGTTTTTATATATTATTTTATATATATCAGGTTCTATATTTAGGGTGATAAACACACATATAGACACAGAAAAGAGAATGTCTAATTAGGTAGGAACTAGAAACCTCGGTTCCCATAGAGTTAATATTATTTGCCTTTACTTGGCTGTGCTTTTTATAATATCCTCGCACAATGCAGAAGCATTAGGGGCTACAAAAACTACTAAATAAACCTCTTTATTGATATCTTCAAGAACAGGCTTCCCCCTCCCCCAAGGTATTACACCCCCCCTCCTTGAAGTTGTATTTGTTTTGCATCATGGTATCACAGGCATGTACAAATATATATACACCTGCCACAAGGCCAGAGGGGTACCCACCCACATTGTTGCTAGGTGTTAGAAGCAGGGAGGCTAATGTTGCCTGTTCTGTGTCCTAATGTCCTGTGGGGATCTAGTTTTAGGTGGAAGCAGATGATGCTCAGAACCTAAGCTTTAAACAAGATGGTCAGTCCTTACTGCTTAGAAAGCACATTGCGTCTGCGCCATGTCGAGGAAGTAAGGCTATTAGCTGAGAACACAGCCAGGAGCTCTGCAGGCAGAAGAGATAAGACCTCCTCCCTTGCTGCCACGATACCTTGTTTTCTGAGTGCTCAGGGTCAGGTGAAACCTTGTAAGGCTGGACCAGATTCCTCTACTGTGCGAAACATCACTTTAAATTGGTGATTCAAAACACACTTTGGCCACTGAAAATAAATGCATGGTTACCAAAGGGGAAAGGGGAGAAGGGATACGTTAGGAGTTTGGGATTAGCAGACACAAACTACTATATATAAAATAAACAACAAGGTCCTGCTGAAAAGCATAGGGAACTATATTCCATATCTTGTAATAACCTATAATGGAAAATAATATATATATTTGAATTACTTTGTTGCACACTGGAAACTAACATAACATTGTAAATCAACTATACTGCAATTAAGAAAAAATGTTTTAGAAACACTTTAGATCCAGCTTTTACCTCCCACATAGACTGCATGACACCAGTGAAATCCATCACTATGATAGGAAGTCCTGGGCTTCCACTGTACCACAGATTCTGGAAAAACACTTTTTACTTCTACCTATAATTTAGATGTATCTCCAGATACTTGTAGATAAAAGGAAAACAAATTGTCTCCTGGGATCAAAGGTGAGATTGGAAATGAAAAAATCTACACAGCAATAGAAAATTCAGCAAACCGTTCTCTGTATGAGCTAGGAGTAAGTTCCCTCACCTGGTCCTTCAGTTCCCCTTCAAAATGGCCCATCCCTTCCTCCCAAAGCATAAATGATAAATGACTGTGAAATAGTTACGCATATCAGGTGTATATATGGATAAATGCCAAGACTGTTTCTGTCAAGTCATGCTGCCTTTTAGTTCCTACATCAAGATCACTCCCAGAAATAGTGCATTACACTAGAATCCAGAGCGTTTTATTTTTTCTAGTGAAAACAGATATACTGATCAAGAAATAAAGCTTTAAAAATGCTAAAATATTTTATGAAGGGGGTAACAAATATGAAAAATACACAACCTAATCTTAGAGAAAGGGTTTGCTTGGCCAGTCAGCAACCTGCTGTTTGCATACTTTTTCTTTTGTTTAAAGTTATGATTCTTTTAAACATCTTTATTATGATATAAGGCTTCCCAGGTGGTTCTAGTGGTAAAGAATCCGCTTGCCAATGCAGGAGACGCAAGAGATGAGGGTTCAATCCCTGGGTCAGGAAGATCCCCTGGAGTAGGAAATTCTACTCCAGTATTCTTGCCTGGAAAATTCCATGGGCAGAGGACCCTGGCAGGCTACAGTCCATGGGGCTGCAAAGAGTCAGACACGACTGAGCAACTAAGCACGCACACACATACACACACACACACACACACACATGCATTGTGACATAATTTACGTACCATATGATTTACACTTGGTCAGAGGCACATTTTTGCCCTTTCCTCCCCAACCTTCGCCAATTCCTTTTCTTCCCACCTCTCTCATAAATAAATATATATATATATATATTTGATGTGGACCACTTTTAAAGTCTTTATTGAATTTGTTCCAATATTTCTTCTGTTTTATGTTTTGGTTTTTTGGCCAGAAGTAGGTGGGATCTTAGCTCCCCAACCAGGGATTGAACCCACACCTCCTGCATTAGAAAGCAAAATCTTAACCAACAGATCACCAGGGAAGTCCCTTCCCACTTTTCTTAATTAGTTTAACCTGCAAACCCAAATTTCAATTTGAGTTAAATATGATAACCTAAAAATATTTAAAATCACATTATATTAATCTATATTGATTAAGGACCTGACATAATTCAAACAGCCTGATTCATTCTGTATACACATTTAAAAGTCTGTTTTTCCACTATGATTATCAGGTCTTATTACTAAGGAGAAACCTGTGAGAATGAGTGTCTTTTTCAAACAAAAAGCTTAAAGACATTTAGGATTACTGCCATATGTCCCTAAATTCCAATCTCAGCAGTTATTCTTTGAATTTTTAAATTTTAATTAGTCTAATACATTTAGTTGTATCTTTAAAGAAACTACATATAGAAATCATATATGTGATTTGGATTTGAATATATTTCACAAATTTAGCTTCTTTTCTATATTATGGTATTTTTTAATATACATTGTACTTTATTAAATGTCACTTAGGAAAAGTCAGCTATTCAGGTGGAGGTGGGGTTAGTCGCTCAGTCTTGTCCAACTCTTTGTAATCCCATGGACTATAGCCCGCTAGGCTCCTCTGTCCATGGGATTTCCCAGGCAAAGATACTGGAGTGGGTTGCCACGCCCTTCTTTAGGGGATTTTCCCAACCCAGGAATCAAATCCACGTGTCCCACATTGTTGGCAGATTCTTTACCACCTGAGCCACCAGGGAAGTCCAGTCACCATTCTTACCAATTCAGTTTGGCCTTTTTCTATTATTCCAAGTAAATAAAGTTTTCATATGAAGAATGTAAGTATTTGAAATATGACTCTTTGCTAAATAATAATGGTAACAGCAACTATAAGCTCTTGCCATAGCTATACAATAAATTCCCTGTTTCATCTGTGCTCTTCTTTTGGACGTTGACACCTTAGAAAAACAGTGTCAAAATCTGTTGAATATTGAAAATCAGTTCTAAGGATTGTTTAATGGTCAGTATAAACACAATCAAGAAAGAATACTCTTGATTGATTTAGAAAGAAAATATTAGGAAGAACATATTGGGTCCTCCCTTCTCAAATGGCTATTTATTTGGGCTTAATGTGAACTTTTCATAACTTCTAATGTAATAGTCACTTTGCAAATATTTTTATTTTTTTGAACCACTCACAGAAAAGTGTGGAATACAAGTGAACAACCATCCTACTGAATAAAATGTTAAAATGGATATTGAAACTAAGGAAATACATTTAAGACTGCTTTAAACCTGGGAAAGACTTTATTTCATGAAGTGATGATTGTAACAGGAAAGGGGGAAACCCTATATGCTTTGAGCTTCTCAGAGTTAGTTACCCTCTATCACAGAGACCTTTCTCATAAATAGCCCAGTAAGCCTGCAGGTCCTCAGAGCTGACACTTTCCTCACTCTGTCTCTTTGTTGAAGGCATCTTCTGCTGCTAGCAGCTGATTCATACTGACAAGGGCACTTCTGTGTTTCCTGCTGTTCTTTGTAGCCTCAGGACCAGGGCCCCAAGTAAAGACCTTTATGCAACCTAGTTATTACCAAGAAGGCTATTTAGAATCTTGCAAAGGTCAGAACCCAAGGAAAACAGGGAAGGACTAGGTAGGCCAAAGTTCAGTTACTATCTGCAACACTACAAATGCATGTCTGTACAGCATCCCTGGTAGCTCAGATGGTAAAGAATCCACCTGCAATGCAGAAGACGCAGGTTCAATCTCTAGGTGGGGAAGATCCCTTGGAGAAGGAAATGGCAACCCACTCCAGTACTCTTGCTTGGGAAATCCCATGGACAGAGGAACCCGGCAGGCTGCAGTCCATGGGGTTGCAAATAGTTGGACTCGACTGAGCAACTAAGCACACACACAGCACTCAACAGCAGCATGCATGGTTTTGTGGGTCAGATGTGGGATCCAGTATCAAATCTGTATAGGTCTAAACAGAAGCAAAATGAAGAACAGAACTAGCAGAAGGACAGTTTTTGTCAGTGAAGGAAGACAGCAAGTTTTTGGTTCATGGAAATATAAGAGATAAAGGCCATTTTCAATGTTACCAGGGAAGGGTGGTTCACTAATTAAGCAACAGGTCAGCAGCCTCAAGTGATGCTGGAGACAAGGATTGACAGCATTCTTTCTGGAAAGTCTAGGTTGAAAGACTAGAAACATATCCTGGAAACTAGAAACAACCTAAATGTACAAATAGAAAATGGTTAAATTAATTGTGAAGCATATCGTGCAGCATTTAAAAGGCAAGAGGTAGACCTAAACGTAGCGACACAGAAAAGGCACCGTGATTAAGGAACCTGCCCGGGGTCATATGGGTACTAAGACAGAGAGCCAAGATTCACACCAGGATGGAAGACAGCACAGCTCAATGTGTTAACCACAAATACCTACTTAACAGGCTCATGGGGAGATTCATGGTATGATGCAAGATGTGTGTTGTCATTTTGAAAGAATAGAGAAGCATTTCCTGTACTTGTTTATTTCATTATAATTACCTGCTCCAGTGTAAGGTGATCAGTATACAGTACAATGTAAAATCTGTAATAGGATAACATGCTTTTTCTTTTTAAACATTGATATTCCTAACTTAAAAATGGATAATATTCTTTATAAACATTCAAGTATTATAGAAATAACAGGCATAGAGTGAATGTCCCAGGTAATCCTAAATTGCTGCCCAAATCATTATCCATGGTTGGGTGGAAATTCCTCTAGCTCTTCTCTTTTATGGATGCTGACATGTTATCATTATTAGGTATGTTAATATTAACATATTTTTTCCAATAGATGATCACACTGTTTTCTAACATGTGTTTTCACTTAATAATTTCAGACACCTCTCATGATGAAGGTGAAAGAGGAGAGTGAAAACCTGACTTAAAAGTCAACATTCAGAAAACTAAGATCATGGCATCCAGTCCCATCACTTCATGGTAAATAGATGGGGAAACAGTGGAAACAGCGTCAGAGTTTATTTTCTTGGGCTCCAAAATCACTGCAGATGGTGACTGCAGCCATGAAATTAAAAGACGTGTGCTCCTTGGAAGAAAAGCTATGACCAACCTAGACAGCATATTAAAAAGCAGAGACATTACTTTACCAACAAAGGTCCGTCTAGTCAAAGCCATGGTTTTTCCAGTAGTCATGTATGGATATGAGAGTTGCACTATAAAGAAAGCTGAGTGCCGAAGAATTGATGGTTTTGAACTGTGGTGTTGGAGAAGACTCTTGAGAGCCCCTTGGACTGCAAGGAGATCAAACCAGTCAATCCTAAAGGAAATTAACCCTGAATATTCACTGGAAGGACTGATGCTGAAGCTGAAACTCCAATACTTTGGCCACCTTATACGAAGAGCTAACTTGTTAAAAAAGACCCTGATGCTGGGAAAGACTGAGGGCAGGAGGATAAGGGGATGACAGAGGATGAGATGCTTGGATGACATCACCGACTCAATGGACATGAGTTTGAGGAAGCTCTGGGAGATGGTGAAGGACAGGGAGGCCTGGCGTGCTGCAGTCCATGGGTTGGACACCACTGAGCAACTGAATAACAACTCCATGTCAGAAAATATAGTTTCATTTTATTTCCTTTAACAGTTGTGTAGGATTCTCAGAACTTTCTAAGCTCACAGAAGAGCTTAGATAAGAGAATTTTCCCATTTACCTTTTCCTCTCCTCTGCCTTTTCCTTCTCTCTCCTTCATCCATTTCAGTTCAAATACCACTAACTAAGTACATCTGCTAACTGCAGGGTATGGAGCATACAGGATGGATGAGGTCGTAGCCTTGACTTCAAGGAGCTCAATTTACTGGGAAACTCAGATATCTACAGAAATTATTTCAGTAGAACGTATAAGGATAGTTAGGTCTTATGGTCAAGAGCATGAATTGGATTCAAGAGCTTGCTAGCAGTATGCGAGGTTAATTGATCTCAGTAAGCCTTAGTTTTTCCTCTATAAAATAAGAATAATTACACCTCCCATTGGTTTTTGCAAAGATTATATGAACCAGTCATACAGTGTGTGTCTCTGGGAGGCAGGAGTAACCGTGAGGTATTAATGGTTCTTATTCCCTCCAATGGATTTCCTCATAGTCCTGTCTTTCCTCCCAGTTAGTGTCACTCACTGACCAAGGAAGGGATGACTCAGCAGAATTTTTATATCATAAACGAATCCAGGCTTAATATATGAAAGAATACTCAGAGCCAGTTTTTCTCCAAAAGACATTACAGCTTTGTAGAATGAATAAAGAAGGGCGAGGAGAGTCAGAAGGGAAGTGAAGGGGAGTTAGAAGCTGGAGCCTCTCTAAATGCTACCCAATGCAAGATGGAAGCTCCGGGTAGGCTAAATGATTTGAGAGCAGAAACTATGGGGGTTCCGATCCCAAGCAAAAGCCTGGAGAATTGGCTCATTCTACGAGTTGCGGGGAACTCAGCACAGAGGAGGAATCAAAGAAAGGTCTGTGCAGTACAGCTGGGCAGAAGAGAGGCTCAGGCTTTCACCAATCCTCCTAACCCAGAGTGGTCCGGGAGAGGCAGAAGGTTTCTGGTAAATCCAAGGAGGGCACAGGTGCCTGATGGATCTGAGGAGGCTGCAGACACCACTACCCCAACTTCGATGTGATCATACATGTCAGATACCAGCATGGGGAGATGGTGACATGGAGACCAAAGGGACAACTTTATCCAACTTCCCTACAACATACACACACACACACACATACACACACACACACACACACACCTGGACTTTGTCTAAGCACCACACAACTCAGCTGCAACCTTAGGAGCTGGAAAAGATGGATTGGCTGATGTTGCCTGTGTCTCCTTGCTGAATGAGGTCTCAAAACAGAAATTATTTTTTTTTAAGAAACAGATACATTTCTCCCATAATTGTGTTTTTGGCTCAAGATTTGTAACCACTAACCATGCAAAATGCTCAGCCCTATCCCCTTGCCTAGCACACAAGAGCTCAAATGTAGTATCTCTTTTTATCTCACTAAATAGATGTTGTGCTAGTAGCAAATAGAGAGGAGATTTATGTCCAGGAAGGATGTAGAGAAGCTGTTTGAGACAGGTTCTGTAGGACATACACGAGCTCATTTGGGTAGGAAGAGAGGAGGAAAAGGTCAGGGTGGAACATGTTTGAAGGTCCTGAAGTATCAAATAGCACAGACCAATTGGGGAACCGGAAGAAACATGGCAGGAATGGGCAGGTGGCAAGGCAAACAGCGCAGCTACAGAGGCAGATGGTAGCAGGGGAGGCTTTTGGATCACTTTCAGGATTTAGACTTTGCCTTGTAGGCAGTGAGAAACACTTTCCCCTAGTGTCATGGCTGGATCTGCACCTTCAGGAAGTCATGCTGGTGGCATGTGAAGGACGAACTGAATGGGAGGTGATGGGTTCATTGATTTTTACCACTAGGGTGGATGCCCACTCCTGTGGGTCCAGTGTTGCATCATGGTTAACAGTGCAGTCTCTGGGAGGAGAACACTCAGATCTGAATCCTGGCCAATAGCACCTACTATTCGACCTCAGGCTGGTCATTACCAGTTCCACTGAAGCAATGTTCTCTTCTATAAAATGAGAGCTAAAAACTGAACCTGAGTCATAGGCTTGCTGGACTTTTAGATGTAAAGCTTTATATGATACACTTAGTGCCTAGCATAATGCCTGCCTATTCAATGGTCAGTCAGTTCAGTTGCTAAGTCATGTCCAACTCTTTATGACCCCATGGACTCCAGCACACCAGGATTCCCTGGAATTTGGCTTCACCATCTCCTGGAATTTGCTCAAACTCAGGTCCATTGAGTGGGTGATGCTATCGAACCATCTCATCTTCTGTCGTCCTCTTCTCCTCCTGCCTTCAATCTTTCCCAGTATCAGGGTCTTTTCCACTGAGTTGGCTCTTCGCATCAGGTGGCCAAAGTGTTAAAGCTTCAGCTTCAGCATCAACCTTTCCAATGAATATTCAATGTTAGGCTGTACTTATAATCACAGTTAACTTTGCATAGAGGAGAATGATGACCATGTCAGAGAATGATGGTAAAATCTTCAGCTCTGGATATTCATTTCAATTTTGGTCCAGATTTCATGGGAGAAAAGCCACTTTGTAAATTCACTTGTAAAAAGTGCTCAGGTCAAGCACAATTCAAACAATGAAATCTCACTAGCTTAAAAGTGACTATAGTTGTGCTGGCAAAAGGGTTTTCCTTTTTAAGCCCTAAAGGTCCGAACAGGATTGACGTGAACTATGAACAGCTGCCACCTCCCATCAGCGGCAGCAACCTTCCGGAAGAAGGTGAAGTGTGCTTGGTATGTGAAGGGGAAAAAAAAAAAAAAGACGTGATCTAGGTGACAATGAGAACTGTCAGCCCAGAACCCTGAAAGTTAAAACTCCGGAAGTGATGGGTCCTTAAGAGCATGGATTCAGCTGGAGTGCTTTCAAATACCAGTACGTCCTTGTCACCAGGAGACTGGGGAGGTGGAGTGGCCAAAGGCAATCAGGGCTGAGCCAGCCAGCATTCTCAGCCTAACCTGGGCCTGCGCACAAGCATGAACATTGTTTTCTATCAAGGGAGCTGAGTGTCTGCATTGATGGTGCCCAAGAAGCCTAAGAACTGAGGATTGAAATCTTTTCTGGGACACAACCCAAAATATTTTGATGAAGGGTGTAAACCTTTTTTTTTAATTTCTAGAAAAATATTAATAAGTTAATCCTTTTCCAGGGGATCTTCCCTACCCAGGGATTGAACCTGGGTCTACCCGCATTGCAGGCAGACGCTTTAACCTCTGAGCTACCAGGGAAGCCCAATGAAGATACAGATGAAGATAAATAAGGACTGGGGAAAGGTGTGAGGAAAGGGAGACATAATCAATTTAGGGATGGAGTGCAGTGCAATTTCTGCCATTGGTTTGCAGCTTGTATTTTAACAAGAACTGTTTCCTTGTCTGAGTGCCTGCATGGTGGCCAGATGGGGAGAAATCACCACTGAGACAGTGCAGGAGATGAGAGAGGAAAAGGAAGAAAGACTGGGCGGAGTAGACTTGGGATGAAAACAGCTGCATGCCTAGGGGGCCAGAGGAGGGCGTTTTATGGTCTAGTTGAGTATCTGAATCTAATCATATATAATAGGTACAAAGCACAACTGGAAGCAAAGATAGGTGATACTGTGATAAACTGGCATACATATTGAACAAATGGTTTCTAGAAATGTGACTTGGCGCTTCCCTGGTGGTCCAGTGGTCAAGAGTCCGCCTTGCAATGGCAGAAGCTGGTTCAATCCCTAGCCCAGGAAGCTCCCATATGCCTCAGAGCAACTAAGCCTGTGAGCCACAACTTCTGGGCCAGTGCTCTAGGGACCTCAAGTCACAGCTACTGAGCCCATGCACTGCCAGTTGCTGAAGCCTGTGCTCCTAGAGCCTGTACTCCACAACAAGGGAATTCACTGCAATGAGAAGCCGGAGCATGCAACAAACAGTAGCCCCTGCTCACCACAACTAGAGAGAGCCTGCTTGTAGCAATGAAGACCCAGCACAGCCTCCCCCATCAAATAAAATAAATAAATACATCTTTTTTCAAAAAAAAAAAATGTGTCTTAAGGTCTAAAGGCACCATGATATTCCACTGTTTACAAACTCTGACTTATTTATTATTCTCCCCTGACCAAGAGAATTCATCAAAGACACCAACAATTATTTCTTCATAATGATAAAAAACATCAACAAAACCAAATTACTTATTCTTCTAATTGATTTGGTCTTTTTATCATATCCAGAATTCTAGGCCTTTCAAAAAAGACATCTTATTCATAGCATCAAGACATCTATTCTGCTGACTAGGTTTTCTTCCTAAGTTTGTATTGTAGGCAGTCTTGACAGTGAAAAGTGAAAGTGGAGGTCGCTCAGTCGTGTCCAACTCTTTGTGACCCCATGGACTACACAGTCCATGGAATTCTCCAGGCCAGAATACTGGAGTGGGTAGCCTTTCCCTTCTACAGGGGATCTTCCCGCCCAGGGGTCGAACCCAGGTCTCCTGCATTGCAGATGGATTCTTTACCAGCTGAGCCACAAGGGAAGCCCTAAATATACATAAGTATTTTAAATATTTAAATGACATCAACATTGCCAGATGCTGCTTTAAGAACAATCCAAGGTGCTACAAAAGTATAACTTCAAGAGACAAAAACAAGAAAGGCTGTTAGGGTAAAACCAACTGGAATTTTTTAAATGTAAATGATTTGCTTTGATGATTTACTGTTAATGAAATTTAGGCAGCATGGTATTTAATGTCTACATATTTTTTTAAGGGAGTTAAATCCCTTACATTTTTGTTTTTTTTTTTCATTACCTTATCTTCATTTGTAAACTTACTTTTGAAAATAAAAGTTTTCCACTGGCTATTGGCAGCTTCATTGTTCTTGAAGTATTGGGAGCTAGTATCTCTAGCTCTCCAAATAGAAACAAAGAAATGCAGCTTCTGTTTACTTTTTTGGCAGTCTCATTTTAACTACTGACTTAAGCCAATTTGTCTCCCCTTATTTTTTAAAAAAGCTACAAACAGTGTGCTTTAAAAAAAAGATTCTAGTCACCAAGCACCATGATTGATAGTTCATTTTCTAGGCTCTTTTTCATTTGCCTCAAGTCACATAGTTTTATTTTATACTTTCACATGTAGGTTCCACCAAGAGGAAAAATTTTCTCTGCTTTCCAGCTTATTTGCTTTTAACCACAACTTTCTCCCAGCAGGTGTTCAGGAAACTGTTCTACTCCAAGCCGGATGTCAGCATTATTCAGCATACTTTAGTGCTCCTGCCTAGGAACCAGAAGATAAGATGGGGGAGAAAATTTATTTTTAAAGGTCTTGTAATCAGCACCTGTGGGGGGTGTCCAGAGGGTAGCTGATTGACCAAAGGCAATAAGATAGCAGAGTCCCAGGCAGGTCCTTGCAGGCTGCTGGCTGCCCTTTCTCAGTGGCAGACCAGAAAGAGCTGAGCGTAGCCTATGAGTAATAGTACCAGTCACCATCTATTTTGTGCCCAGTATTAGTTTTACTCCTGCCCCGGGATTTATACACCTTATTTCTAATTTTTACAACAATACCTCAGGGTAGCCATTTCTAGTCCTGTTTTACAGAAGAGAAAAGGAAGCTCAGATTTTACGTAACTTGCTAAGGTCAAAGTGTAGAAGGGGCAGAAATGAAGAGTTGAAACAGCTGCCTGACTCTGAAGCCTAGGCCTTGTTCTCACACCATCCTGCATGACCAAGAGAATGCAGGCTAAGCTACTTTCATCAGAGGATGAGGTCTTGCTGTTTCCTAAAGCAGGGGTCACCAACCTCTGGGATCTAATGCCTGGTGATCTGAGGTGGAGCTGATGTCATAATGATCGAAATAAAGTACATAATAAATGTAATGCACTTGAATCATCTCGAAACCATTCCCTCCACTCCCATCCCATCTATGGAAAAACTGTCTTCCACAAAACCAGTCCCTGGTGCCAAAAACACTGGGGACTACTATCGTAGAGGATGAAGGAAAATGAGCACATTTATCCTCTGTAGGTAGGGGCTTTAGTGCCATTCAGAGCACCAAGATAAAGAAAGCTATTTAAAAATACTTTTTGCCTCTATGTCTAGTAGAATATGAGGAAAGCCTCAGATTACTCCAAAGTGTTCTTCTTTCCCTTGGGTAAATGGAAAGTTACTATAGTTTCCCCTTAAAAGTTGTGATTTTTCCAAATGAAGGATGTTTCATTTTGCTTGACTCCATCCATACTGACTCACTGACTTTTTTGCCAATGAGTCCAGTAATTACCATTTTGCAAGCATGCCTTGGTTTCCCTCCACTTGATTCACATTTTCCATTGTCTGGGTGGAGATTACTTCTTCAACCTCAATTTTTACTAAGGATATTCTTGCCACCCTCTCAGGACCTGCTCAATATATTCTTTACTCAATGAAACTTCTCTTATTCTTCAGTTCAGTTCAGTTCAGTTGCTCAGTTGTGTCCGACTCTTCACGACCCCATGAATCACAGCACACCAGGCCTCCCTGTCCATCACCAACTCCCGGAGTTCACTCAAACTCACGTCCATCAAGTTGGTGATGCCATCCAGCCATCTCATCCTGTCATCCCCTTCTCCTCCTGCCCCTAATCCCTCCCAGCATCAGGGTCTTTTCCAGTGAGTCAACTCTTCACATGAGGTGGCCAAAGTATTGGAGTTTCAGCCTCACTATCAGTCCTTCCAATGAACAGCCAGGACTGATCTCCTTTAGGATGGACTGGTTGGATCTCCTTGCAGTCCAAGGGACTCTCAAGAGTCTTCTCCAACACCACAGTTCAAAACCATCAATTCTTTGGCGCTCAGCTTTCTTCACAGTCCAAATTTCACATCCATACATGACCACAGGAAAAACCATAGCCTTGACTAGACGGAACTTTGTTGGCAAAGTAATGTCTCTGCTTTTGAATATGCTGTCTAGGTTAGTCATAACTTTCCTTCCAAGGAGCAATCGTCTTTTCATTTCATGGCTGCAGTCACCATCTGCAATGATTTTGGAGCCCAAAAAATAAAGTCTGCCACTGTTTCCACTGTTTCCCCATCTATTTCCCATGGAGTGATGGCACCAGATGCCATGATCTTCATTTTCTGACTGTTGAGCTTTAAGCCAACTGTTTCACTCTCCTCTTTCACTTTCATCAAAAGGCTTTTGAGTTCCTCTTCACTTTCTGCCATAAGGGTGGTGTCATCTGCATATCTGAGGTGATTGATATTTCTCCCAGCAATCTTGATTCCAGCTTGTGCTTCATCCAGCCCAGTGTTTCTCATGATGCACTCTGCATATAGGTCAAATAAGCAGGGTAACACTATACAGCCTTGACGTACTTCCTTTCCTATTTGGAACTAGTCTGTTGTTCCATGTCCAACATGACCTGCATACAGGTTTCTCAAGAGGCAGGTCAGGTGGTCTGGTATTCCCATCTCTTTCAGAATTTTCCACAGTTTATTGTGATCCACACAGTCAAAGGCTTTGGCATAGTCAATAAAGCAGAAATAGATGTTTTTCTGGAACTCTCTTGCTTTTTCCATGATCCAGCGGATGTTGGCAATTTGATTTCTTATTCTTAACCAAAAACAATTTCTCCATCCTCTGAATGTTCAAAAATTCAGCATTGAATCATCTTCTATAGCTCTTATCACATTTTACGTTGAACAGAGCCACTGGTGTCATTAAACAAAAATCTCCCCTCCCAGATTAGGTGTGTTAGGAAAAGGGATTACAACTCCTTCATCTCAGATGCCCAAGGTGCATGGCACATGCTGGTATTGGGTGAATTAATGCTTCCAGGTCATTACACCCATGCCCAGCACCTTGTTTTTATGAGTCTTTGTTGTTTCTGTTCTCTTTATTTTAAGTCCTAGTCTCTTAAAACCTTTCCCCAACCTGTCTAGCCTTCCCCCCCAACTCTTGGAATTTATAGACTAAAGTTTTGGTACTTATACACAGCTTGGAAGCATTATTTGTTTTAATACAGAGTGTACACTCTGTATTATATATACTCCTGGAGCTAGTATCTATCTGGATGATGATATTACTGATATTAATAACCTTTTTCACTTAACAAACACTATGTCTCTCTGCTGAGTGCTTCACATACCTTATCACATCCCCTACAGAACTCAAGGGTTGCCTGACTCTGTTTCTTAGCCTGTAACAGCCTTCTCTAGTGTAATATACTCCAGGGTTCTGACAACTAGATGGACAGTAAGATTCTAAAAGGCAGGGACCACGTCCTTCTTATTCAAGTCTGTTGCAGGGCATGGTAGAGAATGCAAGCTCAATCGCTTCCATCCAGTCTCGTGTGACTCTTTGCAACTCTATGACTGTAGCCCTCCAGGCTCCTCTGTCCATGGGATTCTTCAGGCAAAAATACTGGAGTGGGTTGCCATTGCTCACCTCCAGGGATCTTCCCAACCCAGGGCTCAAACTGGAGTTTCCTGCATCTCCTGCATTACAGATAGATTCTTTACACTGAGCAACCAGGGAAGCCTCATGGTAGAGAATAAATCCTCAATAAATGTTCCATCAGAGCTTTGGAACTATAGTGAGTTAACAAAACAAACAGTGCTTTAAAATTTGTTTTTTAAAAAATGCCAGTGGAAATTTCATATTACTAATTATCAAGTGAGAACACTTCCTCTATCAGTTCATTAAATGGATGAGTTTTAGGCAAAAGAATGAAAGCCAAAACTAAGCATCTTGTCTTTAAGCTTCCCTCCAGCTCCCTGCCAGCACCCCGCCTTGTTTATCTCTGGTCTATATTCACATTTGTGTCTGAAGGGAGCATTGGTCTCCTCTTCATGAGCTGAGCTGGAATGAATGAAAAGATCTGATGGGAACTTAAAAGCTCCCCCACAGGAAACTGTCCGAGCCATGATTTACATCTGGTTTTCTTATTAACTAACTGCCAGGCTTCAGAAAACTGGAGCCAACCCAAATGGGGACCCTGGCAGCTGGCATGAAGCGTGAGACCAGAAACCAGCGAGTCACAGTTGCTAGAGAGTGGAGGGAAAGGGGAGGATGGGAAGGGCAGAAGGACATGGCTTCTGGAAATTTACGGGTGCTCCTGGTAAGGAGGATGTTTCTTCGTGATTAGAGGACAACTCGTGCCTTTGATCCCCATGTTAGGGGGAGAGTCAGAAAGGCCAGCCTGCTAAGTGTTTAAGAAACGGATTTGCTTTCTTCCTCACCAGAGCTTCCCTGGTGGCCCAGCTGATAAAGAATCTGCTGCCAGTGCAGGAGATGCAAGAGACCCAGGTTCGATCCTTGGGTCAGGAAGATCTCCTGAAAAAGGAAACCGCAACCCGACTGAGAGACTAACAATCAATCACCTATCTTAGAATGTGTAGGAGAGAAGAAAAGATGAACGACCTAGAGAAATGTAAACAACGGATGACTGTTCATGGAAAACAGCTATCTTTCACATTACCTAAGAAACACTTGAAAATTTTGACTTCCTGACATACCAGGTAATGCAGACATCGTACAGAACCAGAAGACTCCATCTTTTCAATTCCAGTTTAAAAATAACAATGGCGGTGGTGGTTTAGTCGCTAAGTTGTGTCTGACTCTTGCGACCACATCCACTGTCCTGCCAGGCTCCTCTGTCCATGGAATTCTCCAGGCAAGAATACTGGAGTGCTTCGCCATTTCCTTCTCCAGGGGATCTTCCTGGCCTGGGGATCAAACTCATATCTCCTGCACTACAGGTGGATTCTTTACCACTAAGGAACCAGGGAAGCCAGAAAAACAATAGTAAAAGGGAGAGATGGGAGCTGTCCCTTCACAGGTACAGAGTTCCAGTTTTGCAAGATGACGTTCTGGAGAATTGCTGCACAATAATATGAATATGCTTAACTACTGAACTGTACATAACGGATGAGGTGGTACATTTTTTAAAAAAAAATTTATTTTTATTTATTCACTTATTTGGCTCTACCAGGTCTTAGTTGCAGCATGCAAACTCTTAGTTGCGGCATGTGGGATCTAGTTCGCCAACCAGGGATCGAACCCAGGCCCCCTGCACTAGGAGCGAAGAGTCAGTCACTGGACCACCAGGGAAGTCCCAAGATGGTAAATTTGATGCCATGTTTTTTTTAACCACAATTAAAAATCTTTGAAAACTTAAAAAAAAAAAAGGAAAAAGAACACAACCAACTATATTGCAAAGAGGAAAATAAATTACAGCTCCGTTGGCTGTCTTATCCCCCTTTTTTTCTCTTAGCAAGTTGCCTGGTGAGTGAAAGTCGCTCAGTCATGTCTGACTCTTTGTGACCCCATGGACCCCATGGAATTCTCCAGGCCAGAATACTGGAGTGGGTAGTCTTTTCCTTCTCCAGGGGATCTTCCCAACCCAGGGATCAAACCCAGGTCTCCCGCATTGCAGACGGATTCTTTACCAACTGATCTATCAGGGAAACCTCGTAGTTATACACAAATATTCTTTCTCTTCATGTGGACAAAAGCGGGAGGGGGAAGAGAAATACATAGGCATTTGCAGAAACAGAGGTCTTCCTCTGTCTTTGGAGAATATCTCTTTTTGAACATTGGCCAATAGGATAGTTTAAAAATTGCATTATGAGTAACAGGGGATGGCAAAGAAGCTTTTGAGGTCCAAAGAACAGATGACACTAAGTCTTTACTCAACATGCTAAGTTGCTTCAGTCGTGTCTCTTTGCCACTCCACGGACCAGCCCACCAGGCTCCTCGGTCCATGGGATTTTCCAGGCGAGAATCCTGGAGTTGGTTGCCATTTCCCACTCCTGGGGATCTTCCTGACCCAGGAATTGAACCTACATCTCTTATGTCTCCTGCATTGGCAGGGGGTTTCTTTATCACTAGCACCACCTGGAAAGCCCAGTCTCTATCAGACTTTGTTTTAGAATGAAGTCCTTACTACTCAAATCCTGGACAAAAGTCTGATGGAAACTTATAGAGCTAACAATTAAGGACCGACAGGCCAACAGGAAAAGTAAGGAATCGAAACTTCTTCTTTTCTCGATTCTTATTCCTATCCCCCCGCCCCCATTTTTTTTCCTCTTTCTTATCCAGTTGGGAGGCTAAGCTGTTTATATTGACTGCTTTGACTTTGGGAACAGACTGTTTTTGAATCTGGCTTGGTTTGCAGTTTTTTTTTTTTTTTCTTTTGGAGATGGGTGTTTGTTGATCAAAGCGACAAACAACAATGTTGTTTTAATTTATGCTTCCTTTAGTTCTGCAAATTTGGGGAGGAGGGCTTTTTTATAAGAGGTAATGAGGCAGAATCTTCTTAATGGCAAGGATATTTTCTCACCAAATTAAAACCCATGTATGCTTAAAAAAATAATGAAATAAAAGTAGCTTTTCTTTAGAGAGTAAATAAATCTTAAGGCAGGAAATTTCCCACACAGTTTGAGCTTGCTGTTCCTATCAATACAGGCTGGGGAAGGGGATAAACAGGACATTTTCTTTTCCTTTTTTTGTTCCCAACTTGAAGTAACAGAATGATTTACAGTAAGAAGAGTCTGATCAAAACGTTTAAGTTGTAATGCCAGAGAGGATTAAAGAGAAGGGTCAGTGGGGAGAACAGTTAGGAAGTGGAGTGGATGGGCCTTGTTAATTTTGTGTGGACCCTTCTTTAAAATCTCTTTCCTGACATAAGCAGCCATGTTTCTTTGCATCCTGCCCATAATAAATCTATTTGACTCAATACAAAATATCTAAGTTACTTTCCAAATTATTCAGTCGCTAAGACGTGTCCAGTTCTTTGTGATCCCATGGACTGTAGCCAGCCAGGCTTTCCTGGCTAACTTTTTGAAAGTGTATAAATCAGGGATTTTTAGAGAATCCACAGAGTCTTGCAACCACTGCTACAATCCAGTTTTAGGATATCTTCATCACCTCAGAAAGTTCCCTTATGCCTAATCCCTGCTCTCACCCACATAGATTTGCCTTTTCTAAATATTTCAAATAAATGGAATCATACAGTATGTAATTTTTTATGCCTGGTTTCTTTCTCTTATCATAATGTGTCTGAAGTTCTGCTACAAGAATCTGTATATGAGTCTTTGAGTGGACAGACAGAGGCTCTGTTAGTTTGAATTAAATGTAGGAGGTGGTAAGAAAAATCAAGAGCTCAAGGAAGACACCCAGATTTCAAGCTTAAGCAACTGGTTGGATGATGACATAAGGCACTGAAATGGGGAAGATGCCCCGGTACCTCATATAAGTGGAAAGTGAAAAGTGAAAGTGTTAGTCGTTCAGTTGTGTCCAGCTCTTTGCGATCCATGGAAGTGGAATCATACAGTATTTGTTCTATTTGTGCCTGGCTTACTTCACCGAGCATAATGTTAAGTTATGCGTACATACTACGTTTTACTTATCCATTCATCTGTTGATAGAACTTGCTTGAGTGGCTTCTACCGTTGGCTACTGTAAATAATACCCGTACGAATGTGGGTGTACACATATCTCTTCCAGCCCCTGCTTGTTTGGCATTTACTTTCAAAAAATTTTAAGATATAAGAGTTGGAAGATCTTTGCCATACTGAATCAGGCGGGAAGGGGGCAGGACACAGCCTTCACAAGAATAACATAGCCCTGGCTTCCATGGTGGCTTACTGGTAAAGAATCTGTCTGCCATTGCAGGAGACGTGGGTTCGATCCCCACTCTGGAAAGATCCCACATGCCGAGGAGCAACTGAGCCCACAATTACTGAGCCTGTGCTCTAGGGCCCATGCTCTGAAATGAGAGAAGTCACTGAAATGAGAAGCCTGCAGCCTGCAACTAGAGCGTAGACCCTGCTCACCACAACTAGAGAAAGCCTGTGTGCATCAGTGAAGACTCATCACAGCCAAACAAACAAAAAAGAAGGACATAGCCTGAGGAAAGACAACATAACCTGGTAAGAATCAGCCAGGTCCAAGATGGCAGACGAGTTGACTTCCACTAGACCTTGGGCCTCAGTATGAGCTCACTGTAACACGTCAGCAAAGCTAAATGACACAGCCCCAGGCTCCATGGCAGTTCCAAGGCCAACAGTAAAGGTGAAAAAGTGAGAAGTGGCCCAGTTCCTGGAAATCTCCACCCCTTCTCCCAAAGAGCTGGAATATTCCTCCCACTCATTAGCCTGTGAAATTACCCACTCCTATAAAAACTGACAACCCCATATCCTGGTGCCACTTGTACTTTTTAAGATGACCCACACTCTGGATTGTTTCTAAATTAATCCACTTTTTATCTATCCATCCCTTTGTCTCTCACTGAATTCTTTCTTCAATGAGACATCAAGAACCTGAGCTTTATTAAGTCCTGAGACCAGTTAAAAGACAGTGGGTTCAAGTCCCATGCTGGGTTATACCTTTTCAATACTTTAACTCAGGAAAGCTGTAATAATGCATCATCACTTGAATCATAGGTGTTCATGTGATCAGGTTAAGATCATAATTACAAATACCACCTGCACTGAGTGAGGCCAAAACTTTCTCCAGCTTTAAGAGATACTGAGTTTCACTGGACTTTTCTTAAACTCTAGACCTACAATTCAGCAAACTGTTCGTTTTTCCTTTTGGGGGATTTTGATGATACCACCTTGAATCAATCAAAACTTGAGGCTCAAGTTCCTTACAAAATTTTTCCGATAATCTATGGGGTCCTGTGCTCAGTTGTGTCTGACTCTTCATGACCCCATGGACTGTAGCCCACCAGGCTCCTCTGTCCATGGGATTTCTCAGGCAAGAATACTGGAGTGGGTTGCCATTTCCTTCTCCAGGGGATCCTCCCAACCCAGGGATGGAACCCATGTCCTCCTGCATCTCCTGCATTGGCACGTGGATTCTTTACCACTGAGTCACTTGGGAAATGTGGGGTCCTGAAAGTGACCCGGTTCTCTTTGCTTCTGTGATAAAAGTATTCACTGGGCACTTCATAAAGTGCTCAAAGTTTTCTGTGGTTCATCAGGTCAGACCAGTCTGCAATGAGACACTTGAATTTACCGAGACAGCACTTATCAGGGAATGAAGCTATGACATGGGGTCAGGATGTCACACCTGATGGCAGAGAGAGAGATTAGACAGACACCAGCAAACTGCAGGGAGAGGTTTTGAAGGAAGGGGTAAACACAGTCCTAGTTGCACTAACTTGTATTTTACTCTCAAAAACACTACTGTTCTCCGCATACAAACAGAGCATGCAGCTCTTGGAAAATAACAGAACGGGGCAATGTTTTCATTCTACCTAGCTCATGAGAGTGCTGAGAATTGCCAGGAAGTAAGTTAATAATATCAGCAAGCTTAGATAGCCACGAACATCAGAAAACACCATTCTAATTGTGAGAGATGTGGCAAAAAGCAGCGAAATCCACAGAACAGTCCAGCATGCCAGGAAAGGAGTCAATATCACCATTGCTGGAGGGAAAACCACATGGGCCTGCGCCTTGGGAACATGCTCCCTGCAATGGCTGTTCCTTCTGTTCGATTCTAAGCTCTATGCCAGGGTGCAGAGGGAAAGCCACAACTTCCTGGAACACCTTCCAGAATGCCCCACCCTCCACTGGAATGGAAGGTGGGACAAGAAATTAAACACAGGGTATCAGTGGCAAGGAGATAAGAGATTTTAAAAAAAACAGCAACACTAAAACCTGTACCATAGCCAGGCCACACACATGAATTAAGTGCCTCATAGGCAGAGCTGCGGCCACTTGCAGATTTGGGGGTTCTGATGTGAAGAGCCAGCTCACTGAAAAAGACCCTGATCCTGGAAAAGACTGAAGGCAAAAGGGGGTTGGCAGAGGATAAGATGGTTGGATGGCATCACCAACTCAATGGACATGAGTTTAAGCAAGCTCCAGGAGATGATGAAGGTCAGAGCAGCAGTCGATAGGGTCTCAAAGAGTCAGACACGACTGAGAGACTGAACAACAACACTAAGGCCCGTGGGCAGAGGTTCATTTTCACACAAAGCCCTCAGAGGTCTTGTTATACAGGCAGTAAATCTATCCCGCCTACCTTTGGAAGGCATGGTCAGCTGTGGACTCCCAGAGAGAACTGCAGAAACCCAGGCCCTTCTTTAGGAGGGGGGATCATTCCCTCTGAATCAGTTAATTCTCACTCTAGGCTGTACCTGCAAACCTCTTGGGAGGCTTATAAAACCAGAGGGCCAAAGCCAACCCCAAACCAATGAGTCAGAATTTGGGGCAATGATCCCACAGTTAGTTTTAAAGGACCCACAGATGATTCTTATGTGCAGCTAAGGAATTGCAGCCATCAGTCAACTTGGGCTTCTAGCTGCAAAAACTCGAGGAATAATGAATCAACAATGTATTGCATACATTCATAAGGTGAAACAGAGGTTCCTCTCAAGAAATACAGCTTAGGAAGCTCTATTTGTTAGCTAGGGTTGCTGTAACAAAACACTTGTCTTAAGTAACAGAAATGAATATTCTCAGTTCTGGGTGCTAGAGGTTCAAGAATAAGATGTCAACATGTTTGTTTTCTCCTGAGGCCTCTCTCCTTAGCTTGCAGGAGGCCACCTTTTCATTGCATCTTGTGTGGTCTTTCCTCTCTGTGTATCCCTTAGTGCTTCTTTGCATGTCCAAATTTCTTCTTATAAGGACAGGAGTCAGGTTGGATTGGGGCTCACCTTAACGGTCTCATTTTAACTTAAGCATATATTTAAAGGCCCTATTGCCAAATATAGTCACATTCTGAGATATTGGGGGTTAGGACTTCAATATATGAATTTGGGGGGTAGGGGGATGGAGCCACAATTCAGTCCATAACATACGTTCTTCAGATGACAAGGTGGCTATCCTAAATAAATTCTTTGACTTCACAAATACCAAATGTTTCATTTACTTAAGAAGTCAAAATTTCCCGATGACTAAGCAAACCCATTAAGAAAAGAGTAATTTTTGAAATTATGTGGATGCTGAGCATCCCACATGGTAACGAAGGGCTTACAGAGAAAACACTCTTTTAAATGGCCAGAATTAATGCCAGGAAGTAGCTCACCTATTTTAAAATCTGGCTCATTATTTTCAACTGCTAGGAAACAAGTGCCAGACATATCTGGAATGTGTAACCCAGGCAAGAAATTGTTTGAACAGTCTGACAAGGTGTCTCAAAATGCCAGCTTGGGTGAAACAGGTGTCATGAGTCTGGTTCCTGTAGAACCAAGAAGGCAAATGGACTATACTGAACCTGGGGGATTGGAGTGCCTAGAAGGCTCGTGCCCTGTCTCAAAGGCCTTGCAGAAAGTGGGCTCACTGTTCCTTGAGCTCCAACTTCCAAAAAAAAAAATAAAGGACATCTGGATTTTTCACATGAAAATGTCCAGTTTTCAATGTTGAAAATGAATTCAAGTGAAAAAGCACCACCATTCTGTGGGCCAAATAAAACATAGCTTAGGAGAGTTTGGGCTGCTTTGCTTTTGGTGTAAAGCCATAGGGTGACCAGGTTTCTAGTCTTGACTTGGAAGCTGTGTGACTCTGCCATCAGTTTATCTGGAATTCATCTTGAAAAATATGAGATGCCTTATGAGAGTTTCATGAAAGTCAGGTACACAATTCTTTCACTCTCTGTTGGAAGAAATGCAGAGTCCCCAAGTCCAGAAAGATTTCAAGCACAGACTCAAGAACTCCTAAGACCCTAGCATCTGAATAGAAGCAGGTCAATTTCACTGGCTCCTTCCCTCCTTCAATTAGTTTCAAGCCGATTGAAGACAACCTTTCCTGGAATGAATTTAGTTAGTTGAAAAGTTTTGATTTGGAACTAATACTATATACTAATATACTAATGCAAATTTAGGGCTTCCCCAGTGGCTCAGACAATAAAGAATCTGCCTGCAATGCAGGAGACCTGGGTTCAATCCCTGGGTGGGGAAGATCCCCTGGAGAAGGGAATAGCAACCCACTCCAGTATTCTTGCCTGGAGAATCCCATGGACAGAGAAGCCTGGAGGGCCACAGTCCATGAAGTTGCAGTCAGACACAACTGAGCATACATACATGCAGTGCAAATTTATTGAAATAATGCATTATTTCAATAAATACTTTCTAGAATCCCAGAGATTGATGGGTGTGTGCGTGTTAAGTCGCTTCAGTCATGTCTGATTCTCTGCAACCCTATACTGCAGAATACCGAAGTGAGTTGCCATGCTCTCCGCCAGGGATCTTTGCCACCCAGGGATCAAACCTGAATCTTTTATGTCTCCTGCATTGGCAGGCGGGTTCTTTACCACTAGTGCCACCTGGGAAGCCCATCAGAGATTTATACAGTGACTTAAAGCAACAAACCTCAAAGTCCCCTTTCAGGAGAAGATACCCCTCGAGAAGCAAGGGGTAACTATCTGCTGCGGGATAGTTAACAGAGCTCTACCCAGGAACCTAGGGACATAGCTCTGGGCTCATCTCTGAATAACCAACTCTCTGAATCAATTTCTCTGATCTTCAGTTTGACTATAAAATTATTAGGACTTTTCATCCCTAAGATCCATTATTCTAGTTACCAAAATTAAACTATGAATTCTCAATTCTGCAACCAGCTATGAGGCCCTAGGAAATGACAAAAAGCAACTTGGTTAAATCACTTTCAGTTCAGTTCAGTTCAGTCGCTCAGTCGTGTCCGACTCTTTGCGACCCCTTGAATCGCAGCACGCCAGGTCTCCGTGTCCATCACCATCTCCTGGAGTTCACTCAGACTCACATCCATCGAGTCCGTGATGCCATCCAGCCATCTCATCCTCTGTCATCCCCTTCTCCTCCTGCCCCGAATCCCTCCCAGCATCAGAGTCTCTTCCAATGAGTCAACACTTTGCATGAGGTGTCCAAAGTACTGGAGTTTCAGCTTTAGCATCATTCCTTCCAAAGAAATCCCAGGGTTGATCTCCTTCAGAATGGACTGGTTCAATCTCCCCACAGTCCAAG
Organism: Redunca redunca; assembly: GCA_006410935.1. NCBI lineage: Eukaryota > Metazoa > Chordata > Mammalia > Artiodactyla > Bovidae > Redunca > Redunca redunca. Next base: position 83,457 of record SJYQ01096488.1, read on the forward strand.
GGACTCTCAAGAGTCTTCTCCAGCACCACAGTTCAAAAGCATCGATTCTTCGGCTGTATCTAAGTATTCCAGTCTTATCGTTGCCAGCTAGAGAACTTGATCATGTTGGATGGGTGTCAAAACTCAGTGTAGAAGCACTTAGATGTTTTCAAATGCAGGGAGTTTTATAGATGTATAGAACACAAGTGGCAAGGGATAATTCTTGAAGCCACAGTAAATACAATTCTTTAGCAGGAAAATATTTTTGAAATCTCTGGCTTTAAAAGCAACTGGATAGCTCTTTGGTCTCAGCGGCAGAAGCAAGATGACAAATGGAACGTCAATGCTTGGAAAGCATCAGAATAAGACGCACACGCTGTGCCGCCGCTGTGGCTCTAAAGCCTACCACCTTCAGAAGATGACCTGTGGCAAGTGTGGCTACCTTACCAAGCAAAAGAGAAAGTACAAGTCGAGTGCTAAAGCTAAAGGATGAAATACCACAGAGACTGGTTGAATGAGGCACCTAAAAATTGTATACTGCAGATTCAGGCATGGATTCCATGAAGGAACAACACGTAAACCCAAGCGAGCAGCTGTTGCAACATTCAGTTCATCTTAAGGATTTCCACGATTAGTCGGGCAATAAATGTTCTGTTTTTTTTTTTGTTTGTTTTTTGTTTTTAAAGCAACTTGATAATTAAAAGTGATGCTGGTTTTAAAATTTCATCATGGACTGCTGTGATAGGCAGAACTCTAAAGATGGTCCCAAGACTTCTGCTCCCTGGTTACTTGATCAAGCATTAATTTATGTACTACTGGGAAGAGAGTGTGCAGATGCAATTATGTTTCCAAGTTGAATGACCTTAAGATACAGAGATTATTCAGGTGAGTCTGACCCAATCAGATGAGTCTTTTTAAAAGCAGTAAGGAAGACAGAGAGATTTAAACCAAGGGGCATGGAAGTCTAGGGAAGTGGGTGAGAAATCAATGTATTTTGCAAGCTTGAAGATAGAAGGGGCCATGTGAGAAAAAGATACAGGCTGCCCCTAGGTGCAGATGGGCTACCCAGGTGGCTCAGTGGTGAAGAATCTGCCTGCCAATGTAGGAGATGAAGGAGATACGGGTTGGATCGCTGGGTCAGGAAGATCTCCTGGAGTAGGAAATGGCAACCTACTCCAGTATTCTTGCCTGGAAAATTCCTTGGACAGAGGAGACTGGAAAGCTGTAGTCCATGGAGTTGTAAAGAGTCAGACACAGCCGAGCAACTGAGCACACACTCGGAACGGAGAACTGCTCTAAAAGACAGCCAGTGCGGAAACCACAGGAACTGAACTGAACCAACGACCTGAATGAGTTCGAAGTGGATTTTCCCAAGAGCCTCCAGGTAAGAACCCAGCCCAGGTGATACTTCATTTCAACCTTAAGACCATAAGCATAGAACTCAACTGAGTCATACAGGACTCCTGACCTGTAGAGCTATGACCTAATATATTTGTGCTGCTCTAGGATGCCATGTTTGCAGTAATTTATTCCACAGCAATAGAAAACTAACACATTTGTTGCCAGCAACGAATGTCAAGAAGGTTGTGAAACAACTGGTACTGTATTGTAGGATGGTGCCACAACTTTGGAAAATAGTATGAAAGTTTCTTATTAGGCAAACATACATCTACCCTAGGATCCAGCATCTCATCTAAGAGAATGAGAACATATGTCTACAAAAAGGCTTGAACACTAATACCCACAGCAACCGTATTCATTATAACCCCACACTGGATACAGCCCAAATGTCCATCAACAGGAGGATGGATGAACAGTGAACATAGACAACACCATGGATGAAGTTTAAAAGCATTATGTTGAGTAAAAAAATACCATACAAAAGAGTATGTCCTGTGTTATTTAATGTGTAAGCTTTAGAAGAGGCAAATCTAATCTATGGCGAAACAAATCAGAATACTGGATGCTTGGGGGGTGGGGGATGGACTGGGATGGGGCATGGAGTTTATGGGGGTGATGAAAATGGTCTATCTTAACAGAGGTATAGATTACACAGGTATATACATTTATCAGGACTCTGAAAATGGAACTGTAATACTGAAGCATACCTTTCAGCTTGTAAATGATATCTCAAAATATATTGAAAAATAAATTTTTTAAAAATTCAAGCCTGTAATGTTATAAACTGGTTATTATTAAGGTGTTAATTGGTGGATCAGATGGTAAAGAATCTGCCTGCAATTCATGAGACCCAGGTTCCATCCCTGGGTTGGGAAGATCCGCTGGAGACGAGAATGGCTACCCACTCCAGCATTCTTGCCTGGAGAATCCCATGAACAGAGGAACCTGGAGGGCTACAGTCCATGGGGTAGCAAAGAGTCGGACATGACTAACACTAGGAGTATCCATTTAAAAGCACGGGGAGGAGAATTAATCTAGAGGTGAGGGCATATGGCCCTCTGAGCAGCTGGATGAAAAACTGTTGGGCAGTGAGGATTCAGTTCAGTTCAGTTCAGTTGCTCAGTCGTGTCCGACTCTTTGAGACCCTACAGACTGCAGCTCACCAGGCCTCCCGAGGACCTCAGACCACTCCAGAGACAAATTGTCCTATAAAACCTACTGTAAGTTTATTTTATGCCCAGGTCCAAAATGCTAAAGTGGGCTTCCCTGGTGGCTCAGATGGTAAAGACTCCGCCTGCAATGCAGGAGACCTGGGTTCAATCCCTGGGTTGGGAACATCCCCTGGAGGAGGGCATGGCAACACACTCCACAGTATTCTTGCCTGGAAACCCCCATGGACCAGAGGAGCCTGGCAGGCTGCAGTCTGTGGGGGTCGCAAAGAGCTGGACACGACTGAGGGACTAAACACACACAAACAGCATAGATGCCAGTGGGGCTGCAGCGACCCAAACAGGAAGGTCTCTGAAGGGAGCTGAGAGCACAGGGACAAGTGGGAAGTGCCCTGAGACTCCCGTATGAGGGAGATGGAGCTTCCAGCTCTCAGATCTGATGGCCAAGGGTCAGCAACCCACAGGGGTGGCCTCCATGTGACAGCCAGCACTCTGACCTCAAAGGCCTCCGGGGATATTGCTGCAAACCTGCATTCCTGGTCTCTTTAGTATTAACACACTGGGGAATACACAATATGTTGTGATGGTCTGCTACAGGTCTTCTTTTTATTGAATTATAGTTGATGGATCAGTATAATATACAATAACAAGTGAACAACGTAGCGATTCAAAATTTTAAAAGGTTATACTCCTACAGTTATTATAAAATATTGGCTATATTCCCCATGTTGTACAATATATCCATGCAGCTTATTTTATACTTAATTGTTTCTACTTCTTAATCCCCTACTTCTATACTGTCCTTCCTCCCTTCCCTCTCCTCACCAGTAACTGCTAGTTTGTTCTCTGTATCCGTGTAAACTCATCTTTTTTAGTTGGTAGAGAGGCTTCTCAAAGCTCATAGAAATGTTACTGGATTCTGCAGACTTACACTTTGGTATTTGGGAAGGGACTTTAAACAGAGCCAACAATTGTAGGCTAAAGTTTTCTCAGTTTGACTGACATGGGTTTAAACCAAAATGACCAACATGAGAAACTGTGTTTTAAAATGTGGGCTGCACTTTTTCTAAGGGGCTCTAATGGTTATACAGTGGGTGTGTGTGGGTGTGTGGGTGTGTGTGTGTGTGTGTGTGCGCGCGTGCGTGTAGGGGGGAGTGTAAAGTAGTAGAGCCACTTGATTGGCAAGGTGTCTTTGATCTGTTGGACTCTGTCCTTAAAAAGTTCCATGGGTATGTGGGAAGTGACTGGTACTCAGCCCTCTCCAGAGGGGAAGTCAGTAAGGTCACATGGGGAACTGTGCTAGGGAGAGGAGAGGTGAGCTAAAGGATGGGCCTTGAGAATTTACAATGAGAGTTAAAATGAGACCAGTTAGTGAGAGTGGGCACTGGAATCAAACTTTCAGGTAGTCAACTGGAGAAGGAAGCATGGAATCTCAATGATATTCTTTCTTAGGTGAGTCTTTCGTTTGTTTAATCATAACAATGATTTGGAAAAACTTTACTAGTGAGTCAGTGATGGTTTTGGCTGCATATATCATAAATCAGGACTTCCCAGGTGGCGCTACTTGTAAACAATCTGCCTGCCAATGCACGAGACCCAAGAGATATGGGTTCAATCCTGGGGTCAGGAAAATCCCCTGGAGGAAGGCATGGCAACCCACTCCAGTATTCTTGCCTGGAGAATCCCATGGACAGAGGAGCCTGGTTGGCTACAGCCCATAGGGTCACAAAGAGTCAAAAATGACTAAAGCGATTGAGCATGTACACACTATAAACTAGTTACAATGCCCTAATAATTTCTAAAAAAAGTTTTACCAGGAAATGACGCGAAGTGACACGGAATCCACAGGTTTTGTTCTTTTATGTAAGTGTTAGGTATCTGACTTATCAGTTTTGCAACCTGATTGATTTTGATACTAAGCAGTATTTGATATTTTGGCTTTGAGTGGAGCTGAGACTATTCACTCGTTTTTCCTTCCAAAGGTGCCAACATTGGCCATTACTTGGATCCTACCAGTTATGTGTGCATGCGTGTGTGTGTATGTGCATGCACACGCGCACGGGTTAGAAGGGGTTCCTGCAGGAACACTTACTAAACTCTTACCACACAGTTAGAATTCATTGTTCCTAGTGTCCCTCACTTGAAAATGAGGTCTTTGGGTGAGTGCGATGGTTTGTCTTCTTTATCCTTTATTCTTAATACCTAACAGAGTATCTGACACATAGTTGATGGAAGTATTTTTAGTCTTGCTATTTCCTGTTATGTTCTCTATGGAGATGAAAAAAACAGCCCTGGTTTTTCTTTTTCTACATGAAGACACACTCATGGCTCAATCTCAAATCCAGCCACATAACCTTTCCTTGGCTTTTCTGTCTTTAGACCCTGCCCCTCCCCTCCCCCGCCAGCAAGGTTCTTTCAGAAATGAAGCAAGAGTTTCTGAACAACCTGGTGAATTCCAATTAGGGCAGGGAACACAAGTCACCAACGCTTGGGGTTTGAACACCTGGCATTTCGGTGGCCAGCTCCCCTCCTTCACAGTCTGGTGGGTGCCAAGCCCATGTGATGTGAACTTTCCTAATTTTCACAACTGTTGTGTGACTGTGGGGATACATTATCAAGTATGAAGAAAAGCCCTTGGTCACTACAAAACAGGTTATCAGCTTCACTACATGTAGAAAAGGTTCAGAGATGAAGGGAGATATCTGAATCACAAACCAGTGGTTTCCCAACAACCCCACGAATGTACTAAAGTCTACAAAAATAGGACCGATTCCAGGACTGCCCCATGTGACCACGAGAAAAGACCCAGGTGGCCACAATCTGAGAACGCGAGTCCTTGGAAAGGGTCCTGAAACCAGTGCAGTCTGCAGGGGACCAGGTGTGACTCGGTCTTGACTTACTTGTCAAGTCTTACTTGGCGACAGTCTGTTCTCTGTGTTTTGTGTGTATCAGGAAACCCAATAGTTACAGAGCTGAGAAACAGGCTTCCTCTATAATTAGTGCAACAGGCCAATGGATGTCACTGTTGCACCATGGAAACAGAATCTCAACCCTGATGGGACTTGGAACAGCTGTGCACTCACTGCTTGGTTACTTTAACAGAGCAGAGAGCACCTTGAACCAAAGGGAAAGGACTTCAAGTGGGTGGTCAGATGTTGTGATTTATACATATATTCGATCATTCAGATCTTCACTTGCAGTTCCTGGCTCACAGCTCCCAAACTCTTGGAATTTCCTAAGTGATAGGAGCTTACAGGTGTCTCTTACTAGGTTAACGAGGTCTGGTTGCCAATGCAGACAACCTTGTGATGAGAGGGTTGGAACTTTCAGTCCCAGGCCTAGACCCAGAGGGCCTGGAGGTTGACTTCAATCACCAATGGCCAGTGGTTTAGTCAATTGGGCCTATGCAATAAAGCCTCCATAAAAAAGGATGTGTGCATGTGTGTGTGTGTGTTTAGGGGTCGGGGAGGTTTCAGAGAGCTTCAGGCTGGGGAGCATGTGGGCTTTGGGGAAGGTGGAGCACCTGGAGAGGGGATGGAAGCACATACCCTCTCCCTGTAACTTGCCCTGCGCGTCTCTTCCATCCAGTTGTCCTGAGTTACAGTCTTTCACAATAAACCAGTGATCTAACAAGTGAAATGTTTTTCTGAGTTCTGTGAGCCACTCTAGCAAATTCACTGAACCCAAAGAGGGGTCTGGGGGCAATGCAGGAGACCCTGGTTGAACCCCTGGGTTGGGAAGATCCCCTGGGGAAGGGAATGGTAACCCTTTCCAGTATTCTTGCCAGAAAATCCCATGGACAGAGGAGCCTGGCAGACTACAGTCCTTGGGGTTGCAAAGAGTCAAACATGTCTGAGAGACTAACACACAGGTAACAACTTGTGATTGTCATTCTTGAGTAGGAAGGGATCACTACAACCTCCAATTTGTGGTGTATAGGTCAGAAGCACGGGTAACCACCTGGGCTACATCTAGTTCTGAAGTGTGTGTGTTTGTGTAGAAATGAACCCTTAACCTACGGAATCTGATGCCATCTCTGTGCAGTGTCAGAATTGAGTTGAATTCTCAGACTTCTTGCTGGTGACAAGGAATTGCTTCTTGGGGTAGAGAAATCCCCACCACACACACACGCACGTACTGGAATTGGGGTCAGAATGCCAAAAAAGATGGTAACTAATATTCCACTTTTAATTTTTAGAGCTAGTAATGAGCAGGTACATTTGGGTTAAGGCAAAACATTCAAATTAAGGCAAATAGCTTTGAACAGAGTAGGGACCTAAGGATGAATGTGTCTGTCACCTACCTATTGGGGGAAAAGCTGAAAAAATGAATCAAACCAAGTCCTTGGACTTCAAATATTGGGTTTCTTCCACTCCACATGACTGCATTTCACAATTAAACAATGTGCAAAATTATTTTTAAAATACATATGCTGATACTTAGAGTGAGACCTCTCATCATATCAATGGCCTGGCATAAATATTTTGGAAGGAATTTCTAATCCTCAACCTGAATAATGAAAGCCTCCTTGTTTTCCAATGACCCGAGAGAGAGAAATCCCAGTGGCATTTCCTGGCAGTTCTTAATGTCTTTAGAGCTGTCACAGGTCATAGGCTATAATCATTCTGGGGTTTTCTGATGATGAGACCTGTCACTGCTGTCAGGCAGGCTTAACTGGCCTTTGGGGACACTTTCTTAAAATATAAGTAAATTGGGCAACTAATCCTATACTTCTGTGTCTTGGTTCTTCTAGGAGCCTCGAAGTCTAGATTTGGAGAAAGAAAGGTTAAGGGAGCAATCCTGGAGAGAAGTGACACAGGAATTTCTTTGTGTTTATCTTAAAGACATCTATACCACTCAATATTTAGCCCAGTAACCATCACCCCCATAACCTGGCTCATAGTCATTCTTGGTCTTGGGCACATTTAATATTTTCAGATAGAAATGATGGGATATACATATATATTCACATACTATATTATTATATATTTAGTAATTTAATTTATATAGTTAATGATTATACATTTATAAATTTATTACATATATAAATTACCAAATTATTTAACAAGCATGAGTTATACTCATGTCCCTGGCCATGAATCTGAAGAGACTGACAATGGACTATGGGCCCAAGACTTCACTTGTAGGTGCCAGGAATCTGAGATGAAAGCTGCCACTTAGGTGGGTGCCATTTGCATGTAATACTTGGTAGGCTGTTTCTTTTTCCCTTAAACAATTTGGAATGCCCAAAAATGATACACAGACATTGGTTTAATTTTCAATGACATCAGTCACTCCTCTATTTAGTAAGTACTTTGGCCACCTCATGCGAAGAGTTGACTCATTGGAAGAGACTCTGATGCTGGGAGGGATTGGGGGCAGCAGGAGAAGGGGACGACCGAGGGTGAGATGGCTGGATGGCATCACTGACTCGATGGATGTGAGTCTGAGTGAACTCCAGCAGTTGGTGATGGACAGGGAGGTCTGGCGTGCTGCGATTCATGGGGTCGCAAAGAGTCGGACATGACAGCGACTGAACTGAACTGAACTGAAGCACCCACTAAGCGTAAAAGCCAGTGGTAACAAAGTTCACTTCTTTCTGACTGAAGTCATTTTCACCAGTTTAATCCACACTTAGTCAAAGCCACACAGCAGGACAAAGCAGAAGTTAAGACAGCCAAACAGAGCTCAGGTCACTAGCTGTGTGACTTTGGGTTAACAACTTTTCTCCTCTGGGTTTCGATTTTCTCATTTGCAAAATGGAGATAAGAAGTTGTTGATATGATAGCATGTTACAATGGTTACCTTCACTCAGTTATTTTCTACATGCTAGACCCTGAGAGTGGCACCTTAGAACAAATGTGGCTGGCAGTCATCCTGACTTGCTCCCTCTTCCTCTACTCTCACACCCAAAGAGTCACCAAGTCATGCAATCTTATCTCTGAAAGATTTCTCAAATCTATCCCCTCCTTCCACGGCCCTAGTTCCAGCCCTCATTATCCCTTGGCCTCCTAAGTTGGTCTCCCTGCTTTCACTCTTGTGCCCCTTAAATCCATTTTCTGCATATTGACCACAGCAATAGGTTTAAACAAAAGCATGATACTGCCTCACTAACAGCCCGTCAATGGCTCTCCACCTTCCTGACCATGAAATTCTCCAGGCAAGAATACTGGAGTAGGTTGCCATTCCCTTCCCCAAGGGATCTTCCTGACCCAGGGATCAAACCTGGATTTCCTGCATTGCAAGCAGACTCTTTACCATCTGAGCCACAAGGGAGGCCCAGCATAAAGCATAAGCTCTCAGATTGGCAAACGAGGTCATCCTGTCTATCTATCCCGGATTTAGCATCCCCTGCCCCATACACACACACTCTCTAGGCTGCTTTTCATCTCTGCATCTTGTTTATGCTTCAGTGTTGCAACACTGTTCATCTTTTAAGACTCAGCTCAGTTTAGGCAACTCAGGAAAGGCTTCTCTGATGCTTCTGCTTTCTTGGGTTACCTCCCAAGCTAGGTCAGGCGCTTTCTCCCCTGACCATTATCACGTGCTTACAGCTCCTGTACGTGTCAATTTCACTGCATCTGTTTGGCAATTTATTTATTTATTAGTATTTCTCCCTTAATAGACTCTTCTCCATAAGGACAGAAAGCATGTCCTCTTCATCCTTCTATCCCCATCAACTGGCACTGTGCCTGGCACACAGCCAGGGCTCAGGAAATAAAGAGAACGCAGCAGTGAAAACAACAGTGTGAGGCCCAGACCATGTTTTTGTGCACACCATGCCCCATCTCAAATACGCCTTACGTCTGAAACACTGGTTCTCAACCAGAGGTAATTTTGCTCCCAGGGGGACATTTTTCAGCGCCTGGAAACCTTCAGGCTATCACAACGACGAGGGCGGGGTGGGGGGGTGGGGTGGCAGCAGGGAGAGGGAATGTGCTTCTAGCATCCAGTGGATAGAGGCCACGGATGCTGCCTAACAGTGCCTAGGACAGCCCTACCACACAACCCACAATGGAGAATTATCCAGCCCCAACTGCTAATATTGATAGGAGCCCAAATTGAAAAATCCTGCTCCAGAACAGGATCTGGAACATGGAAGATCTCAATACAGGATTCCTGATGCTGGCACCATTGCCAGGAATGATAATCATGATATATATACATCATACAATTGGACAGTATACTGTTTTCAATTTATTGAGCAGTTCTGTGTGATATTCACTCACTTCACAGCATCAGACCTGAGAGAGTTCCATTCTACTTTTACAAACACACTTTACATAAGGCAAAGTCCAGTGGAGTATGACACATGGCCCTCTCCTAACACACACATACACAACCCACCTGCCCCAGGCCTGCAACCCTAAACAACCAGCTAGAACACCTGGACCGTGTGGGTAAATCTGTTAGTTCACCAGCTGTGGTGTTGTTGAAACACACACACACACACTCAAAAGTATTTCACATCTTACGTGAACTAATAACTTGAACACCCTCTCCAATAAGGCCTGGCCTCTCGGGGATCACAAGGGAAGTGTAACAAAACTTTCAAGCTGTCAGGTGAGTTTTGTTTATTAGCCATCTGACACAGCACAGGTGAGGCAGTAGCCTGTGTCATGGGGCACAGGCTGACCCACTTCTCAGGGAACGTCATCCCATCAATGACATACATACCAGAATTTCTTATGCATATTGGGCAATTCTTTTCATCCACGCGTATTTCACTATTGAGAGTTTAGAGATGAGGTGCATGGTGAAGGAGGCTGCCTAGAGGTAGCAAAACCAGGATGTTAAGTTCTAAATTCACCAGTGACCCCTGCTTATAATTCAGCTACATGACCCCCTGTCTGAACCCTGAGGCAAATTTATGATCAGTTTCTCATGGTTATCTTCAGCTCCTCTTTCAGCTGTCCTCTTATCAGTCCAGATGTCTTTTTGCTTTTGAGACGAGCCATTTTTCTTGTCTTACCAACTCCCTTTTTTCTTTATCTATTCAAATTATTAAACTGCTAAAACTGATTGCCAACGCTGGTTATGTTTGCCCTTGCTTAATACACACTGGCATAGAAGTGGTGGGATCCATCTTTTTGGTAATTAAATTTAACACTCAACTCAGCCTAGAATTTCCAAGCTGAGAGGAGCCATCCCCTTCTGCCAATACAAATCATATGGTGAAACCCTAATTTTCAATAAAGTAGCTTTGCGTCCTAATATAAGCAGGAATGACTTGCTTTATTCTTGAAAACCCTTTAAATTCTGAAATAATGGCTTTGTCCACCATTAAAACCATACCCAGGTAGAAGTTCAGGGGAGGTGAAGCTGGACTCTGTAAAGTTTCCCTTGCCAAAGACCTGATTTGCTGGATAGATAACCAACATCCTAAAATGATGTGTTATGATGGAAAATTTCCCCTTGGCTACCGTGCCATTAAACATTACCTTAAGGGAGTTCAAGTAAATGAAGAGGCTTCTGTTGGTTAAGCTGAGGATGTGGTATTCCTTAGCTTGGGCAATTAGCTTATTTTGAATTTAAACAAACAGAAAATGCACCACTAGCTTGCTTGTATGTTTCTGGATGGCTTGTGAGCTACCCACCCAACTATCCTCAAAGTGGCAAAGGCTTTACCCACTGATGTGCAAGTGTGGTGGGAAGCCTTTTCCAGCTCAACAGTTCCCTAACTTCTTATTTATTAGTAGTACTAGTTTCGTCAGTAAGTCACATCTGACTCTTGCGACCCCATAGACTATAGCCCGCCAGGCTCCTCTGTCCATGGGATTCTCCGGGCAAGAATACTGCAGTGGGTTGCCATTTCCTTACTTATTATGTGGTGTCAAAGACTGAATGTTTGTGTCCCTTGCCAAATTCATATGTTGAAACCCTAACCCCAATATGGTTGTACTTGGAGATAACGGCCTCTGAAAAAGTAAGGTTAAACAAGGTCATAAGGCAGAGGCCCTAATTTAAAAGGATTAGTGTCCTTATAAGAGACACCAAGGGAAGACACAGGGAAGTCTGTCGCACTGCAGTTCACGGGGTCACAAAGAGTCAGATATGACTTAGCCACCGAATAACAACAACAAAAATAACAAGAGAACCAAAGAGCTCATTTCTCCTTTCTCTTTCTGCTACACTTTTGCATGTACCCAGGAAAGGCCACATGGAGATACAGAAGGCGGCCATCTACAAACCAGGAAGAAAGCTCTCGTAAGAAGCCAAGACTTGCTGAAACCTTGATGTTGATCTTGGACTTTTCAGCTTCCAGAACTGTGAGAAAATAAGATTCTATTGTTCAAGTCACGCACAATATGGTGTACTGTTATGGCAGACTGAGCAGACTAATACAGATGGTTACTATGAACTGTATTAAGAAGTGAACAACCTACCAAGGTTGCAATAATTACCATCCACAGCAATCACCTAATGACTGTTATTTTGTACATCACAGGTCATCAAAATACTAGATTTTAGAAATTAAGAAAATAATCCCACTTACAGTTGCATCGAGAAGAATAAAGTATCTAGCAATAAATTTAACCAAGGAGGTGAAAGACACATACACTGAAAATTATACAGTCACTGATAAAAGAAATTATAGAAGATTAAATAAATTGTAAGATATTCTGTACTCATGTACTGGAAAAATTAATAAAATTAATATTGTAAATTTTCCATATTACCTAAACTACTGATAGATTCAATTCAATCCCTATCAAAATTCAATTGGTATTTCTCACAGAAATAGAACAAATAATCCTAAAATTGTATGGAACCACAAAAGACCCCAAATAGACAAAGCAATCTTGAGAAGAACAAGTTGGAGGCATCACACTTGATGATTTTAAACTATATTACAAAGCTATCACCATAGCATATAATATACTATAATCAAAACAGCATGATGTTGGCATAACAACAGACACACGAAGGAACAAAATAGAAAGCTCAGAAATAAACCCATGCATATATGGCCAATTAATTTGTGACAAAGAGCCATGAGTATACAATGCAAAAGGAAAATCTCTTCTATAAATGATGTTGAGAAAACTGGACAGGCACACGCAAAAGAATAAAACTGAACCAGTATCTTACACCATACACAAAAATCAACTCAAAATGGACTAAAGACTTGAACATAAGACCTGAAATCATAAAACTCTGAGAAGAAAACATAGCGGGTAAGCTCCTTCACATCAGTATGGCAATGATTTTTGGATTTGACACCCAAAGCAGAAAAAAACAAGCAGAATTACATCAAACTAAAAATCTACACAGCAAAGGAAGCCACCAACAAAATTAAATGACAACCTATGGAATGGGAGAAAATATTTGCAAATCATATATCGGATAAGTGGTTAATATCCAAAATATATGAAGAAATCATATAACTCAATAGTAAAAATCCCAAACAATCCAGTTAAAAAATGGGCAGACGGTCTTCCCTGGTAGTCCAATGGCTAAGTCTCCATGCTGCCAATGTAGGGGGCCCAGGTTTGATCTCTGGTCAGGGTAGAAGTTCCCGCATGCCACAGTGAAGATGGAGGATCCTGCGTGCAGCAACTAAGACCCAGCCCAGCCAAATAGATAAATAAATAATTGTTTTACATGGGCAGGGAAACTGAACAGACATTTTTCTAAAGACATACACATTGCCAATAGTACATGAAACAGTGCTCAGTATCACTAATTATCAGGGAAGTACAAATCAGAACCACAGTGAGATCTCTTCACACCTGTTAGAGTAGCAGTGTGGAGGTCCCTTAAAAATTTTAAATAGAGCTACCATAGGACCCAGCAGTTCCACATCTAGGTGTTTATCAGAAAGAGATGAAGGCACTAACTTGAAAAGACACCTGCACTTCCATGTTCATTGTAGCATTATTTACAAGAGCCAAGGAGGAAAGCAATCTAAGCATCCACTAACGGATGGATTAAGAAGTTGTGTACCTACACACAATGGAATATCACTCAGCCAGGGAAAAGAAGAAAAATCTGCCTTCTATGACAACACGGAGGGACCTTGAGGGAATTACGCCAAATGAAATAAGACAGAGAAAAACAAATACCATATAATTGTATAATCTCATTTATATGTGAAATCTTAAAAAAAAACCCAAAACACCTCATAGATACAGAGAACAGATTGGTGATTGCTATGCACAGGGAATAGGGGGTCTGGGATGAGCAAAATGGGTGAAAGTAGTCAAAAGGTACAAAATTATAAGTATAAAATAATTAAGTGCTGGAGATGTGATATACTACATAGTGACTTAGTTAATACTGTATTGTGTATTGGAAAGTTGCTAAGAGAAAAATAAAATTTGAAAGTTCTCATCACAAGAAAAGAATTGTTATCAATGTGTGGTGATGAATGTCAGCTAAACTTATCGTGATCATTTCATAAAATATACATATATCAAATTATTATGTTGTACACCTAAAACTAACACAATGTTATATGTCTATTATATTTAAGTTTTTTAAAATGCTCACTTTTAACTCAGGATTTATTTTATGTCAGATAAGGAATCAACTGTCAATGAATCTTATATGTATACTACTTTTTATCATTATCATTTTAATATATTTATGGATCATTTTATCTAATTTGCAAGAAAATATAGTTTATTTTTCATGACATTATCTTCTATTTATGTAATACATTTTTCCCAAGAAGTTCAAAGGATTTTTCTCAAAACTTCTCACTGGGTTTGATTGAAGCCCCAGGATCTGGGCAAAAGGCTGATTTCCATTGCCCTAGTTTTCATTAAAAATCATTTTGCTTTCTCTTGGTATTTGATGAGAGAAGAAGCTCTTTGATTTGGGGATCTTTTTAAAATTGACTTTGTTCTATTTTAATCCCAACTGCTCCAGGCATCATTAGCTCATCTTAATAGAAGTTTCAATTTCCTTTTATCCCTTTGAGCTTGGATTCCAATGTCCTCAAAGCAGCACCTTTTAATTGGCCTGGAAAAGGTCACCGTTTCAAGGAAAGGAAGCCATATCATACATTTTACAGAGTCAATGAGTGTCTCTGAGATCAGACAGGGATGGTTGCAGAGGGTGAATTCACCCTCCAGCAAATGTTTAGGTGGCATGTGATTACCTCCTAAACATTTTCAATGTAATGTCCCATATAATTACATATACCCACTCTTATTTCAACACATTCCCTGCTACAATTAATTGGCCTTTATTTAAAATTCATTTGTCTTTAAGATTTTGTCTTCCTTTTTTAGTTTAGCCAGTGGCTAAGGGGCAGTGTTAATTTGGACAGTGGTTTTTCCTTATATGTAATAACTTTCAGTGATACTCTCCTATACAGACACCCCAATCATATGCTTTTTAGAAAATGATACAAAGACACCTAATGTATTCTCCTAATAAAAGGGCATCTAATGTATAGATCTGATGTATTCTCCACCTTCAGGAACTCCCTACCACATGTTGTCTTGTGTATTCTAGCAGTAATTTCTCCAAAGTCTAAAGTGTAATCAAATCTTACATATACATGGACACAGTTTACCATCAAAGAAAGTTTCTGAGGGAAACCTACCTGATTACTTTACTTACTTCTAGTGTTACAAAAGCTAATCTGGATCTAGAGTGGGTACCTAAATCCTGCAGTGGAGGAGGAGGTAGTAAACCTTTCCAGATCTGAAAGAATTCAGAAACTTGACTCCATCAGGGCAGGAGTAAGGAAGGGAGGGGAGAGCTGCTGAAAAAATCCTAGTCTTTAAGGGGCTAGCCTTCCACTTCAAAGACTCACTGATGTAAAGAAATACTCTACAATATTTCATCTGTTTAATTATCAAGACACTCTTAAGAACCCTCAATATTTGGTTCCTCAGGAGTCATTACTCAGACACTTATGAAAATTAAGCATTATTATTTCTACACAATTCCTATCTTACAGAAGAATCATGGGCACATATTATGGAAAAGTAGTATATTAGAAGGATGATACAATACACAATATACCTACAATACATCTACAAATCTAGGTCCACAGGTTTCTTTTTTCTATATTATTTTTAAACGAAATTGATAAAGTGATTTTTTAAAACAAACTTTCCAGAATAAAGTTCCTTCATGTCCCCTTCTTTTGAAGAATTGGGTGGAATTCTAAGTTGAGTGAACCTAATAGAAGTAGACAATCAAGAACAAGATAAAAAACTGTCCTTATCTAGTTTGCACAAGCACTGTGTTCTGCTACATCCACACACAAAAGAGAGTGACATGGACGTTTGGGAACACAATCAAGGAAGAGAGACCTTAACAGCCCAGATCTCTGGATCATGACATGGAAATAACAGGTGAATGAATTCAGTTCAGTTCAGTTCTGTCGCTCAGTCATGTCCGACTCTTTGCGACCCCATGAACCACAGCACACCAGGCCTCCCTGTCCATCACCAACTCCCAGAGTTCACTCAAACCCATGTCCATTGAGTCAGTGATGCCATCCAACCATCTCATCCTCTGTCGTCCCCTTCTTCTCCTTCCCTCAATCTTTTCCAGCATCAGGGTCTTTTCAAATGAGTCAGCTCTTCACATCAGGTGGCCAAAGTACTGGAGTTTCAGTTTCAACATCAGTCCTTCCAATGAACACCCAGGACTGATCTCCTTTAGGATGGACTGGTTGGATCTCCTTGCAGTCCAAGGGACTCTCAAGAGTCTTTTCCAACACCACAGTTCAAAAGCATCAATTCTTCGGCACTCAGCTTTCTTTATAGTCCAACTCTTACATCCATACATGACTACTGGAAAAATCATAGTCTTGCCTAGACGGAACTTTGTTGACAAAGTAATGTCTCTGCTTTTTAATATGCTGTCTAGATTGGTCATAACTAAAGACTAACTAACCTAGAAAAGATCTGGCAGAAAAATGTTAACTGTCCTCAAAAGGTCAGAAGATGGTGAAATGGAAAAACCATTCAGTATCTTCTATTTGGTTCAAGAAGGATGAAAGGACTGAAGTTATGATAGAATTAGTATAAAGAAGAATACCACTGTAACTTGAAGTGGTCTGAAAATGAAATCGTGTGCTTTGGTACTTAGGGGTTCACTTTCCCAGATGGTGCTCAAATAGAGGCTGGCATACCACTCTAGTGAGCTGCTGTAAAATGCACAAGAGGAGAAACTGAACCACCTGGATTTTCAGTTTCCTTCTAACCCTCAAGTTCTATGAAAACTCCTGCCTTGGGGAAGATTATTTGGTGCAACAAAATTAGGTACAGCCAAATAATTAAAATACTAACGGTTTCAGGGGTCCAGGATGTAGGATTTGTGTAGGCTTTCCTACCACAAAGCTGAAGTTATTTTATTCCATTAAAATAGATTGTTAAACCAGTCTACTTGACTTGTGCGGGGGTGCTAAGTTGCTTTAGTCAAGTCCGACTCTGTGCAACTCTGTGGATCATAGCCCATCAGGCTCCTCTGTCCCTTGGATTCTCCAGGCAAGAATACTAGAGAGAGTTGCCATGTCCTACTCCAGGGGATCTTCCCAGGGACCGAACTCCCATCTCTTATGTCTCCTGCATTTGTAAGTGGGTTCTTTGCCACTAGTGCTACCTGGGAAGCCCGTACTTGACTCAGACAAGACAAAGCAAAACAACAAAGTCTTCTTAAGGATGCTCCACCAAGACTGTTTATCTACACTCGTCTACTTAAATTGGCTCTTCTGAAATGTCTGTGTGGGTCCTTTTGGGAGGAGGGATGCAGGCTTTATGCAGCCGTCATGTCACTCAGCTGGGATGTGGAGAAGGCTCCTTCACTCCCCCAAGAGCCTTCAGCAGCTCTGCCCTCAGGGCCTCCATCAGCAGGGGAGGAACTAAATGAGGTCTGAGCCCTGAGAAACATCATCTGACTGTTGAGAGGCAGTGGGTCAAACCCAGACCACCTAGTGACCTACGGGGAGGGGATGAAGAGAGAAACAGCAGAAAGGGAGGTGTTTCTTCAACAACTCCCTCTTCGTGCTGGCATTTGTGAAGAGTTAGTCACTCAGTAGTGTCCGACTTTTGCGACCCCATGGGCTGTAGCCTGCCAGGCTCCTCTGTCCATGGGGTTCTCCAGGCGAGAATACTGGAGTGGGTTGCCATTTCCCTTCTCCAGGGTATATTCCCAACCCAGGGATCAAACCCAGGCCTCCTGTATTGCAGGCAGATGCTTTACCATCTGAGCCACTGCTTTACAGGTATTTGTGGAGTGCATCATGAAGAGAAGAATTAGAGCTCATCTTTACTGACTAACTCTTACTCCACAATAGACCTCCAGATGATGCTACAAAGACCACTTCATATTAATCCATTTAGGTGAAAGACTTGTAAAAGAGATAAAGAGATGGTGTGTTGCTAAAATACACTTAAAGAGCCAGGGTCCAAGTTCTGACTTTCTAGTTTCTAATCTTGAGCAAGTAAATTGCTTAACCTCTCCGGGTCTCAGTTTCCTCGCCTATAAAATGGGACTAGGAATAGTGGCTCGCTCTCCCTGAGTACTAGAAAAATGATAGCTCCTGTTACGTTCACAGAAACAGAAAATTGAGTCCCTCCTGAACTTGCCTCTCCTTGAGTCCTGTCCAAGACACAAAAGGAACAATAGCGGCATTGAGCTAAGAATCTAGGTCACATCAGACCTGTGGCCCTGCTGATTGGAAAATAACATGAACCCAGACTGGGGCGTGCTGAAAGGGAAAGTGAATCCTATACAACTTTTAAAGGAAAATAAAATGAAACTGTATTTTCTGACATGGAGAGGTGTCCAAAATTATTAAATGAAAATGCATGTTAGAGAACAGTGTGATCATCTATTGGAAAAAAGGATTAATATTAACTTACATAATGGTAACACATCGGCATCTATAACAGAGAGGAGCTGGAGGAATTTCCACCCAACCATGGATAATGATTTGGGGAGCAATTTAGGATTACATGGGACATTCACTCTATGTCTGTTATCTGCTATATCTGTTTATAAAGAACATTATTTATTTTTAAATTAGGAAAATAAATGTTTAAAAAGAAAAAGCATACTATCCTATTACAGATTTTACATTGTACAATATACTGATCACCTTACACTGGAACAGGTAATTATAATGTGATAAACAAGTACAGGAAATGCTTCTCTATTCTTTCAAAATAGACACATGCATTTTAGAACCTCTTTCATCATACCATGAGTCCACCCACGAGCCTGTTAAGTAGGTATCTGTGGTTAACTCTGTGAGCTGTGTTGCCTTCCATCCTGGTTTGAATCCTGGCTCTCTGTCTTCGTAACCGTATGACCTTGAGCAAGTTCCTTAATCACTGTGCCTCAGTAACTTGACCTGTCAAATGGGCCAACTGTAGTACCGCAATGGGGTATGGTAGGTATGAACTGAGATACTCTAGGAAGCACTAAATAAAGAGTTTGGATGTCATTATTTTATTCCTCATTTAGAGAAAATTATAGATTCCAATGATACCTGTATCTCAAACAAAACAGCAAACCTCCCAGAATCCTGATATTCATCCCCAGTGGTGCCTCTGTAAGACTAGGATTTTATCACCTAATTCATAGAATGTTGCTGTTATCTTCCTATGTAGGCTTCTTACCCCAACATATCTTTCCTGGAACTGATGGATTCGGCTCTTTTGAGCTTTCCTGCTATCTCTTACGGTTTGGCTTAAATGGCTTCAGTAGCTTCCCACTGTTGAAAGCTTAAATGTCAAACATCTTCATCTGTCCCTTCACACACTGGCTTCATCCTACCTTACATATATATATATATATTTTTTTTTTTTTTT
>SJYQ01096488.1:102796-194640 GCA_006410935.1 Redunca redunca
TTTTTTTTTTTTTTCTTTTTAAGATTCTTTTCCATTATAGATCATTACAAGATATTGGGTATAATTTCCTGTGTTATACAGTTGGTCCTGGCTGTTTACCTTTTGTAGATGTTAGTGTGTATCCAAATTCCAAGTGTTAATTCCAAATTCCTAATTTATCTCTCCACCTCACATCGTACCTTTCTTATCTGTGACACAGAATTTCTAACACAAACCCTCTGCTTCAGCCACACTGTTCCCTGAGAACCATAAGAGCATCCCTGACTCTGAGCTTTTGCCACAGGTCATTGTTCAGCCCCTCACCTGTTAACCACCTCAGCTCAAGATTCCAGCCAGTAATACTAGATTCAAGAAAGCTGGCCTCTCACATCCACGGTTACCTCTATCTTGAAATCTTAGAGCATCTGACATCAACTCTCACTGGAAACTCAATTATAGTCACTGAGGGAGGTATCATATGTAAATTCAACAAGCACTGATGGATCAGACTTTGGGAATTGAGAGATGAAGAACACAAAGTCCCTATCCTCACTGAGCCCATGTTCTGTTAGAGAAGACAGAAAGTAAGCAAATGTTCGCTTGGCCAGGAGTGGCCACGTACTTTGTCAGAGGCATACGCAAGGTACAATGGTGCCCCAAAGACCGTAAGAGTGGTGTTAGTTGCTCAGTCATGTCTGACTCTTTGCGACCCCATGGATTGCAGCCCACCAAGCTTCTCTGTCCATGGAATTTTCCAGGCAAGAATACTGGAATGGGTTGCCATTTCCAAAGAGAGAGACAACCACAAAAGAATGAATCAACATTAAGGGCTTGAAGTGTATGGCTTCTCTTTCTCTCTCCCAGCCAAATTTGTCCTTCCTCTGATCAAAAGCACAGAGCTGGATCTGAAATGTGTTAAGATCCCGTCCTACTTACGGTCCCCAAATGACAGGATCTGACTGGTTTCTCCTCTCTGGTACCAGCCTCTCCTTGGAGTATATTTCCACCTTCCCTGCTACTCAGTTCACCACTGTCTGCCTATTTATTTGTTTAAAATGTGAACCAACTGGTCAAGTACAGTAATCTAATTCTGCATTTGGTCTGAGGCCAATGCATTGAGGGCATTCAATAAATAATGGTTCTCGGTGTGCCTTTCCTAGATCCTGGCTATGTAGGTCTGTGACGGCACTGGGATCCCAGGTGACAAGCTTGAGAGAGATGGTGGATGAAGGATGGTAGAAGTCTGGAGGCCACGAAGGCAAATTTGTTCTGATTGTCTGGCCCAGAGATTATACACCTGTGGGGCTTGCTGAAGTGAAATCTACACATGCAAATATTATTCTACTGAGTCGGTTAGGGTGTGACCTTCTTCCTGACATGATTTTCCCAGATTCAATCTGGGTAAAAGTACATTAAGGCCTTACTCCCTATGAGCACACAGACCAGTGTTTACTTGCCTTCATTAAGGGAATTCTCTTTCCTGTGAGTGGGTGGTTCTGGGAGGGCAAGGCAGGAGCCTCTGTTGGATTAACTGGGCAGTTCCAAAGAAGGAAAACCATAAAGAAGACAAGAAATCCTCAGAATAGAATTTCCTTGACAATGCGTGACCACCTAACCATCAATCCATTTATTCTTCTTATCTATCTACCAAGGGATTGGTGGTGAAGCTATAAAGATGAATAACATAAGTCCTCCTGGTTCAAGGGAGATACTCAAGAAATATTTATGGAATTAATGATTTAAGAATATGCATTAGTTTTACTTTGATTGCCATTTCCTACTGGAGAACATTCTGTACTTCCTGTATGCCACATGTTATCAGCCCATAGTTAACAGAGGCATCACAGCCTGCATAAAAAGGATCTTCTAGCATATCCCCTACATTCGTGAACTTAGATCCCAAATTGCCTTATTTTTAATGTTCTTCCTTACTGTCTTCTCCCAATCTCCATTTATGATTCTACTGTCTGACCTACTGTTTGGCTTCTCCAGGCTTCTGAATCATAATTCAAATACTGATTGCTTTAAGGCTACACTGGTGGTTCCAACTTCTCCCCTAGCTCTCCCTTCTAAGCCCAATTGTCTCAGACAGCAGGGGGCTGAAGAGAAGTCAAGGGAGTTGGCTCCATGTTCTAGCTAGATCACCTGGCTTGATGGCAATCTGGCTTGTCTGGCTGCATCTCCCATTCTCCATCTGTAGAATGGTGATGAGGCCAATTGGCCCAGGGATCAAGCAAGGGTTGGTGAGCTCATAACTGGAAGGGATGATGTATCCAAGAACAAAGCAATATCATGAGGTGAAATTCTGATTTTATGGTTCATCAATACCAAGTCTCATACTGTTTCTGGCTTTTCTGCTTCTGTGATTTTTGGCACGTGACTTCTAAGGAAGACGTCCGGATAATGAGCACAACTCGTCTTCTCAAGCACAGACTCCCATATATAGAATGGTCTTGGCACAGATCGGAACACCCGGGTGTAGCTGGCTGCTAATCAAACACTGCCAGCAGGTGAACAAGAACAGCACCTGGTTTGGAGAAGCACTTCTGAGGTGGGAGAACATTTTCTAAAGTGTCACTCAGAGCTGGATTCAATTAAACTACAAGTTTGGAAAGAACTCATGTTACAAAATGAGAAATCCCTCTTGATGCTTAAAGATGCAGAATCTCAGCAGATTACAGCTACCACAAAAAGAAAGACAAAAACCACACACACACACAAAGACACCAATGAATTATTTTGTTTCCCCTGCAGAGTATACAAAACAAATTCTTTGATGATGAAACATGGAAGTCCCTCTAAAAGAAAACTCCCTTTTCTATCTGATTATAATAATCTGGCAGCAGACAAATATGTTAGTGATGTACACAAAAGAGGAGCTAAAATCTAAAACAAATACTGCTCTCATAAGTGGAATAACAATTGGCAAAAATCAGTGTCCAGTAGAGTATGGACAACTGTAGTTGTTCCTCTGTTACAATGTTAAGCTTAAGAAGGAATAAGCAGCTATTTCTATTAAAAAAAAAAAAGAAAATTTCCAGAAACAGAATTCTTCTCGAGAAAAAGCCATTTAACCTAATCCCCCAGGTTGCTGGAAGATGCATTCAACACCCATGTTGGTCTTGTGTACCACGCAATACTTTCGGTTTACCTAATGGAAGAAGTAAGAGTACTTTCCGCTGTATTACTGCCTTCTCATTCACCACCTCTCCCCAGAAGCCCTCTCGGAGGAAAGTTGGCTAATAGGAAACAGAGGCCAAGGGCTGCCCTCACTTACAGATTTTGCCGCCTTCTTGAGTTTTGGGTCCCAAGCCTGGGGAACATCAGAGCCAGGCAGCCGCCCTTGCTTAGCACCATATCCGAAACAGGCCAGCAACAAGATTGGGATGGGAGAGGAGGACAGCCCAGAGGGAAGAGGAAGAGGCTCTTACTCACCATCCACTCAGAGCTGGCACTGGTTCTAAAAACAACAGCACTCCCCCACGCAGGGGCACCTCCCCGCCGCCTTGCCTCAGCTCCCATTTGCAGTAACAGGCTGTGCTGCAGGCAAGAAAGGAAGAGAGCTGGACGAGGGGAGATGGCCAACAGGTGGGAAACAAACCAGAGACCCCAAGCACATCTCAGAGAAACATTCGTTTCCTTGGGGGCATGGCGATTCCAGGGGCTTTTCAACAAAATGTAAACCCCTCCAGAGCAGGGACTGGGGAGTATACACGGATTGATCAGGTACTCAGAACAGGGCTATGGGCTTCTGCGTAGCTATAACCAGAACCTCCTGCCAAAGGTGGGAGCAGTTCTTTGAGACCCAAGTTATGGAGGTTTCTGAGATCCCCTCCCTCAAAAATCTGGCTTCTGGCTGCTTCAAGGGTTGTTGTTGTTTAATTGTTGTATCCCAACTCTTTGAGATCCCAAGGACTGTACCCCACCAGGCTCCTCTGTGCATGGGGGTTTTTCAGTCAAGAATACTGGAGTGGGTTGCCATTTCCTTCTCCAGGGGATCTTCTCGGATCAAGGATTAAACCCACATCTCCTGCACTGGTAGGCAGATACTTTACCACTGAGCCACCTGGGAAGCCCTGCTTCCAGGGTACTGCGTTATTCTTATTCACTCTCTTCCCCTAAAGTCTATTCCAGTTTCTACAGAGACAAGGGTTCCTAGGCTCATAGAGTTCTGGGTTGTCTGTGTTACTCATGACCTAAAACCCCTCCCTCCTCAAGAGGTTAGGTCACTCTGAGGATTGGCAAAAGCTGTAAAATCTTCAGAAGTAGTAAATACACCATCTCTCTTGATCTGATCCATGGGGACCCATTCCTACAATCAGGCTGCAGGGGAAGAAGATCCGAAGGGATCATTTCATTTCTACCTTTTTAAATTTCCTTAAAAAAAATTTCAGTCATGCCACCTTATTTCCTCAAGGTAATTTTCAAGTTTTGCACATGAAGACTCAAGAAAATGAGACAGGATGGTCTTCACGGATGACTCAGGGCATTTAAAGTGTTGAACCTACCTGGCCTGGTCCCATTGCATGATAGACAATTAACCTTTAACTTGATCCCTTGAAAGAATATTTTGACTAAAAGAATTTTTCATTTCTTTAACATTTTGCCCACAGTAGGAAAGCAATCCAAGCACTCAATATAACTAATGGCCCAGCAATCCAACCAATCTCTCTTTTGGGGAGTAAATAGAACATGCAATAAGGGACAATTCATTTCTGAAGTTTCTATACATTCAGTGCTATTAAAAAAAAACTAGGATCGACGAAAGTAGAGCTTGAAGTCTCTCGTTGACTCACCTAACAGGCTTGGTAAAAGCTTTCTCTGACGTTCCCAAGAAGACAACTTCTTAGGTGTCCAGGTCCTAGTCACTCCACCCAACCTCCAATCCCAATGCGGGCTAAGGGGTGTTGCCTAGTTCCCCTGGGCTATCCAGATGCCACTCATTGCAGAGATTCAGAGTCATTAAATCCTGCCAGACTTCACCTGGAGACCTGGGAGGAGAAAGGCATTAGAAGAGGCACTGAGCCCAGAACCTTGCATACTCCTTTCAAGACTCAACACCACACACTGACTAAGCAAGGTTCCTCCAGCCCCTGGCTCTGATTCATCATCCCCAGGCTTCGTAATGAGGGTGTCTCCCCAGCACAACTGAAAGGGTTTTGTCTCACTTCTAATCAAGGACTTCCCACAACCTCTAAAGTTTGGAATCATCCTAGAAAACACAGGTTCGTCATTTGGGGCAGAATTTCTACCTTCATAGTTGTTTCTCTTTTATCAAATCTCTCACTGGCCAGTGGAGTGAGTGACTGTGAGGTTGCATCAGCTTCTAAAGCCCTAACCTTCTTCCTAAACTAATATCGACCTCTGTAGAGGCCACATGGAAAAAGGACACACTGAATTTCACACAAGAAAAGGAGAGGAGGAGGACTTGCCTGGTGGCCCAGTGGATAAGAATCTGCCTGCCAACACAGGGTACACAAGTTCGATCCCTGGTCCAGACAGAGTCCATATGCCTCGGGGTAACTAAGCCCATGCACCACAACTACTGAACCCACGTGCTACAACTGCTGAAGTCCGAGCACCCAGAACCTGTGCTCCACAACAAGAGAAGCCACAGCAATGAGAAGCCCATGCACCGCAACCAGAGAGCAGCTCCTGCTCCTCACAGCTAGAGAACAAAAGGCCCAAGAACCAAAAATAAGAATTAAGAAAAGTATTTTTAAAAAGAGAGAGAGAAGGAGCCTGAGTTATTCAGAGTAGTCTCTTTCTTGAGATGTTTCCTTCCCCTAAACATAATGATACTTCTATTGTCCTCAGTTTTGCTACCAAGGTCCCATTCCTGATTACATTACCAGGGTGAGTCCAAGACCTCAAACTTTGTTTTCATTAGACCTAGAAAAACTTGCAACTCAGACAGGCCTTCTCTATCACGTGCGTGTGCAATTGCTGGGGCTCCACCCTTCCAGGGACATTTTTCCATGACATAGGATAATGTGAAAGTTGCTCAGTCATGTCCAACTCTTTGCGACCCCATGGACTCTTCAGATTCTCCAGGCCAGAATACTGGAGTGGGTAGCCTTTCCCTTCTCCAGGGGATCTTCCCAACCCAGGGGTCAAACCCAGGTCTCCCGCATTGCAGGCAGATGCTTTACCAGCTGAGCCACAAGGGAAGCCCATTCAGAAAAGCGCTGTCATATCTTCTTTCCTGTGAAAACTATTGGTTACTTAAATAAAACTGTATAGTATATACTATATTTTTTCCCATTCAGGAGTGAAAACAAGTACTATAATTCTAGGGAAATTATAGGCAAATGGGATTGCTAGGCAGATTAGGAAAATGACTTTAAATTAGTAGTAATTTCAGGGATGAAGTAAAAGCCTGCTTTTGAGTCTCTACCTATACTGTCTGTGTAAACAACTACACAGGATGTCCATTAAATACTTACTAACTTGTTTCCCCTTGGCTTCCTAATGGTCAGAGTATTTGTTAAACAACAAATGAACTTGCCCCTCAGAATCAAAATTAAACATTGTACATCTACACTTTCCTTTTGGAAGGCTTTTGGTATTTTTTGACCTGATGGCTAGTAAATGCGATGATTGATGGATTGGTTGCTTTTATTACCTTCCAGACAGACTCTTATTTTAGGTGTGGTCAAAGTGAAAATATGAGGAATAATAGGCTCATAGAAGTAGTCCTTATCCTCTAAATTAGAACAGCCTAGCAGTCACTGGAAGTGCCCGAGACTGGAATTGTTGCTGTTTTAATCTGAAAATGACAACATAGAACACAGCCAACAGGCATGCAGCATTTTATCATGGGTGATGCAGCTTTAATTGGTATGTAGAAGGCATACCTATGGAATTAGTTCTTGGACTATAAGCCAATCAGATCACTTTCAACATTTCTCAATGTTTAGTTTCATCTTATAATTAAGTAACAATGATCATTTCCTGGCAGCTAATGACTGGCTAGAGGAGTTAGAAGCTTCATTAGGTTTATAATTTATTAAATTCTAAGCTCCTCCTCTGCAGTGTTTCAAAAAGAGAAAGCAACCTCAAATTCCAAAATGATTAAAGACAACCTCCAACCGTATTTCATATGTATAAGTGTTCACTAGTTTGTCAAAGGCTGACTTTATTATTTTCTGAGTTAACAACAACTGTGTATTATTATATAAGCAGGAAATAATGATGTTGATATAAATTTGATAGAGATCTATTAAACTATGTTAACACACACAAACATGCATAGGCTAAAACCAAAGTAGAGTGGATAGCTCATGCTTCCTTTAAGATTCTTTCTGTGACAATTTCAAACCCTTGACTATTCATTAATTTGAACTGTAGAATACTGTCTTATTTCTTGCCCATGTTTTATGCATTATAACTTTTGTGCACTTTTGTACCAGCACTGGTTTTTATCAAATGCCATCTGCTTTTCTTTTCTGGAATCTCCTTTCCACATGCCTTGTGATAAAGGATGTTGAAGAGCTAGTTTCTGGAGCTTTCAGACTGCCTGAGTTCCAAACCTAAACTGCCATGTAAGCATGATTTTTGTTATTTGGGTGAGGAGAGCTATAAAATTTGAAATTTTGCTGAAATACTAGCATCTCCAAACTTAAGTACAAACTGTGTTGCAAGATTTCAATGGCTAGTTAGTTACTTGGATTTTAAAGAATGCAGTGTGACCTTATTGAAAGAGGTTATGACAGTCCCTACTTTGTGAGGTAAGGATTCAGTGAGTTATTATATTACAGCTCTAAAGACACATTCTGTGTGTATGTCTGTGTGTGTGTCTGTGTGTGTGTGTGTGTGTTCAGTTACCCAGTTATGTCCAACTCTTAGAGACCCCACGGACTATAGCCTGCCAGGCTTCTCTGTCCATGGAATTTTCCAGGCAAGAATACTGGAGTGGGTTGTCATTTCCTCTCCCACGGGATCTTCCTGACCCAGGGATCCAACCTGGATCTCTTGCGTCTCCTGTATTGCGGGAGAATTCTTTACCATTGTCCCACCTGAGAAACTCAAGCAGCACACTAAGTGCTCTGTAAATGCTGATTTTTCATTATTATTGCCTCGTGTTCCACTTGGTTCTGCTATAGGAAACAGACCCAAGAAACTAGCGGAAGTGAAAGTTGCTCAGTCGTGTCCTCCTCTTTGCGACCCCATGGGCTGTATAGTCGATGGAATTCTCCAGGCCAGAATTCTGGAGTGGGTAGCCTTTCCCTTCTCCAGGGGATATTCCCAACCCAGGGATTAAACCCAGGTCTCCCGCAATGCAGGTGGATTCTTTACTAGCTGAGCCACTAGGGAAGCCCAAGGATAATTAGGAGTAACATGGACAATATCAAGGTGACCCCGTGAAAGCTTAATCCCCCCCCCAAGTAGACACTGTAGGTCAAATTTCCTAGGAATGTATATTAGTTTTGATTCACCATTCTAAAACCTGACACTTTCTAGCAATCTTAGTAATGGTCCTGCCTCATAACAAAATCCCCAGCTAAAATGGTCATAGAAACCATCCATGTTATACTGAGTGAAGTAAGTCAGACAGAGAAGGAGAAATATCGTATGACAGCCATTATACGTAGAATCCAAAACCAAATGATACAAAATGAACTTGTTTTCAAAACAGAAGATACAGAGATCAAACTTATGGTTGCTAGAGGGAAGGGATAGTTAGAAAGGTTTGGATGGACATGTACACACTGCTATATTTAAAGCGGATAACCAACAAGGACCTACTATATACATAACACAGGGAACTCTGCTCAATGTTATGTGGCAGCTGGGATGGGAAGGGAGTTTGGGGGAGAATGGATACATGTATATACATGGCTGAGTCCCTTCACTGTTTACCTGAAACTATCACAACATTATTAATTGACTATACCAATGAAAGTGAAAGTGGAGAATGAAAAAGTTGGCTTAAAGCTCAACATTCAGAAAACGAAGATCATGGCATCTGGTCCCATCACTTCATGGGAAATAGATGGGGAAACAGTGGAAACAGTGTCAGACTTTATTTTGGGGGGCTCCAAAATCACTGCAGATGGTGACTGCAGCCATGAAATTAAAAGATGCTTACTCCTTGGAAGGAAAGTTATGACCAACCTAGACAGCATATTAAAAAGCAGAGACATTACTTTGCTGACTAAGGTCTGTCTAGTCAAGGCTATGGTTTTTCCTGTGGTCACGTATGGATGTGAGAGTTGGACTGTGAAGAAGGCTGAGTGCCGAAGAATTGATGCGTTTGAACTGTGGTGTTGGAGAAGACTCTTGAGAGTCCCTTGGACTGCAAGGAGATCCAACCAGTCCATTCTGAAGGAGATCAGTCCTGGGATTTCTTTGGAAGGAATGATGCTAAAGCTGAAACTCCAGTACTTTGGCCACCTCATGCGAAGAGTTGACTCACTGAAAAGACTCTGATGCTGGGAGGGATTAGGGGCAGGAGGAGAAGGGGACGACAGAGAATGAGATGGCTGGATGGCATCCCGGACTCGATGGATGCGAGTCTGAGTGAACTCCGGGAGTTGGTGATGGACAGGGAGGCCTGGCGTGCTGTGATTCATGGGGTCGCAAAGAGTCGGACACGACTGAGCGACTGAACTGAACAATACAAAATAAAAGCTTTTTTTTTAAATGTGGCAAATTTTTAATAAATGTTGTGTGCGTGTGTGCTAAGTTGCTTCAGTCGTGTTCAACTCTTGGCGACCCTATGGACCATAACCCTCCAGACTCCTCTGTCCACTGGATTCTCCAGGCAAGAATACTGGAGTGGGTTGCAGTGCCTTCCTCCAGGTGATCTTCCCAGCTCAGGGACAGAAGTCCACCCCCAAAATAAAGAAAGAAACCATCCACGTGGATACACTTATCACTTTATCATCCCCTGTTCTCTCTTCAGCCCACTGCAGTCCAGCTTGCATCCTCAGCACTCCGTTGCCACGCTCCTCTCACAGCCACATCATTCTCTGTTTGCCAAGCTCAGTGCTTTGTGATCATCTCATGGGATCACAGCAGCATTCAACACACATGGCTGTTTGCTCCTTGAGAAACACTGTCCTTTCCCGACTTCCACAACACCACACCCTACTGAGTTTTGCCTCCCTCCAATTCACTGACAGTTGCTTCTCACCTGCCTTTGCTGAGTCTTCCTCCTCTCAAGCTTGCTGTGCCTCGGGGTTTGGTCTTCACATCTTTTCTCTGGTTATACTCTGATGAGTGAATCAGGTCCTGTGACTTTAAATAAACACTTTTTATATGTGGATGACTCTCAACTTTCTCTTCTCAGTTCTGACCTCTCCCCTGGACTCCAAATTCTTATATACAACTACCTACCCAGATATCTGATTGGCTTATCAAAAATTCTATGTTTGAAAGGACTTCCCTGGCGGTCCAGTTAAGACTCCACACTCCAAATGCAGAGGGCCCAGGTTCAATCCCTGGTCAGGGAACTAGATCCCATATGTCACAACTAAGAGTTTACATGCCACAGCTACACATGCCCTGAGTGCCACAACTAAGACCTGGGACAGTCAAATAAATAAATATGTTTAAAATATGTTTGAAATAGAACTCTTGCTTCTGCTCTTCCCTGGCACCCCCACCCCTATCCTCCAAACCTGCTGCTTTCCAGCTTTCTCCATCTTAATTCCTTCCTTTAACCTTTTATTCAGTCCCTCAGTAGGTTGCATGCGTGTGTGCATGCTAAGTTGCTTCAGTCATGTCCAGCTCTTGTAGCCCACCAGGCTCCTCTGTCCATGGGATTCTCCAGGCAAGAATACTGGAGTGGGTTGCCATGCCCTCCTCCAGAGGATCTTCCCGACCCTGGGATTGAACTCACATCTCCTGCGGCTCCTGCATTGCAGATTCTTTTACTGCTGAGCCACCAGGGAAGGTTAGGTGATGCTATCTCAGAAATCTGTCTCCAATCTCAACACTTCAGCTATCTCCATGGCTACCCTCCTAGAACAAGCTACTACCACATTCTCAGATTAGTGTAACAGCGTCCTCATTGGTCTCCCTGTGCCTACACATGCCCTTATACAGTCTAATCCTCAGAAAGGAATCTCAGTGTTATTTGAAAGAAATCAATAAAAAATTTTGCTTTCTGACATGTACACACTGCTTTGGGCTTCTCTGGGGACTCAGCAGTAAAGAATCTCCCTGCCAATGTGGAAGATGCAGTTTGCTCTGGGTCGGGAAGATTCCCTAGAGAAGGAAATGGCAACCCACTCCAGTATTCTTGCCTGGGAGCCTGGTGGGCTCCAGCTCATGGGATTGCAACGAGTCAGACACAACTGGGTGACTAAACAGCAAACTGCTGCAAGCATGTGTGCGTGCGAAGTCGCTCAGTCGTGTCCGACCCTTTGTAACCCCATCGACCCTTTGTAACCCCATGGACTGTAGCCCACCAGGCTCCTCTGTCCAAGGGACTCTCCAAGCAAGAATAATGGAGTGGGTTGCCATGCCCTTCTCCAGGGGATCTTCCTGACCCAGGGACTGAATCTCGATCTCCCTCATTGCAGGTAGATTCTGTACCATCCAAGCCACCAGGGAAGCCCTAATACACTGCTATATTTACTTATTTGCTTATTTTGGGCCGTGCTGAGTCTTCGTTGCTACATGCGGGTTTTCCCTAGAAATACCTTACCTATCTTATTTACCACTGCATTTCCCATATAAAGGGAGACGCCTGGCTGGTGGTGGGACTCTGTAAATATCTGTAGAATGAATGAATGACTTCTAAGTGTAAAAACAGCGGGGGCAACGCTTTAGTTGTGGCACATGGGCTCAGTGGCTCCAAGGCCTGTGGAATCTTCCCGGACCAGGGATAGAACCCACGGCCCCTGCACTGGCAGGTGGATTCTCATCCACTGGCCACCAGGGAAGTCCCTCAAAGAAATCAATTTGATAATATTGTTGCCGTGCATAAAATCCTCCAGTGGCCTCCTGCTACACTTGCAGCACAATTCAGTTCCTTACTGGGGCCTAGGAGGCCCTTCACCATGTGGCCCCAGCCTATGTTGTTCACGAGGCTTCAGCCATACTGGCCTTTCATTTCCCTCAACAACCTAAGATTGTTCCCACCTCAAGGTCCTAGCTCTTGAATTCTCCCCCTGCCTGGAATGCCCCACACCTCCATATGGCAGGTTCCTTTTTCTTATTTAGGTTTTAGTTCAAAATTCACTTGATCTTCTCTGACCCTCATACCTCAGGTAGCCCACCAATCTCTATCATATGACCCTGTTTTATTTTTTTCACAGCACAAATTACTATCTGGAATTATCTTCTCCACTTATTTGTTTACTTGTCTATTATCTACCTGATGCCATGAGAATGTAAGGTCTATAAAAACAAATACCTTACCTTTCTTATTTACCACTGCATTTCCCATACAGAGGGAAACACCTGCCTTGTAGTGGGTACTCTATAAATATCTGTTGAATGAATGAATGATCTCTAAGTGTAAAAGCAGTTTGCAAATTCTATATAATGACCCACTGGAACCAATCCAAATAATTTAGGAATTCATCCTAAATCCTTGTTACTGCCACCATCATCTACAGAATATAAACAATAGAGAATCCTATACTGGAGGGAACCTCTGCCCAGCGGACATCTCATTGCCATGATTTTAAGACCTAAAACTTAGGTTTCTTAACACATTGCTGCTGCCGCTGGTGCTGCTAAGTTGCTTCAGTTGTGTCTGACTCTGTGCAACCCCATAAATGGCAGCCCACCAGGCTCCCCCATCCCTGGGATTCTCCAGGCAAGAACACTGGAGTGGGTTGCCATTTCCTTCAATGCATGAAAGTGAAAAGTGAAAGTGAAGTCGCTCAGTCATGTCCGACTCTTAGTGACCCCATGGACTGCAGCCTACCAGGTTCCTCTGTCCATGGGATTTTCCAGGCAAGAGTACTGGAGTCTTAACACATTAGAACTAACTAATTCATCCACATGTCCCCAAAGACATGGCTGTTGTGTTGATTCTTATTCTGGAGGGTCTGACTCAGGCCCCAGGTTTTAGACAGTTTTTAAGCTTTACATGAACCCTAGGATCTCCTCTCCTCTGTAGGCTGCTCTTCAGGAGCTCTTGATTTACCTCCTGGGACTAGTCAGGAAGCCAGAAGTTAGTCTGAGAAAAATGTTAGAGGAAAAGCCATGCCAATGCCAAAAAGCATCGCCAAAGTGATGAGAGCCTGCCAATAACAAACAGTATAACATGGGCAAATATGGGCTATGTACTGTGACAGGTCTATAGAGTTCTGAGAAACACAATCATAGACTCATCATTTGTGGAAATAACTCATCATTTGAGCTTTTTAGACAGATTCCCAGCAGTCTGAATTAAAATCCCCCAATTCTGTGCAGATTGCCTGTGATTACAAATTCAAGAAATGATGAGACTAGGCTGATGGTGGCCACAGCACATACAAAAGAGAGTATTCTACAACGACAAGGACAAACTTACAATGCCTGGGAAAATAATGAAGCTCTATTATAATGGAAAAGTATATAGTGAGAACAGGGGCTTTGGTGCAGACCAACCAAATTTCAAACCTCAGATCTGTCAGGCACCATGTGATCTTGGAATCTAGATGTTTCACCTCCTTCAACTGTAAAGAGGGACCAGTACCATCTACCTATCACAGTTGCTGAGATAAAGCAGAGAAAATGTCTGACATCAACTCCACATAAGTGGAACTTACGTTAAATTCTACCTAACTTAAACTGAAATTGTATTTCTAAATTCCACCAATTTCTTTTTTTTTCCCAACAATTTCTTAATTGCCATTTCTTAACTGCAAACACTGTTATCAGATATTTTTTTCAGTACAACTTGGAGGTGAATAGCAAGCAGTATTTAAAACAGGCAGGGGGTATGTATATTTAAGGACTAGTTTAAGGAAGTGGAGAAGGCAATGGCACCCCACTCCAGTACTCTTGCTTGGAAAATCCCATGGACAGAGGAGCCTGGTGGGCTGCAGTCCATGGGGTCGCTACAAGTCGGACACAACTGAGCGACTTCACTTTCACTTTTCACTTTCATGCATTGGAGAAGGAAATGGCAACCCACTCCAGTGTTTTTGCCTGGAGAATCCCAGGGACAGTGGAGCCTGGTGGGCTGCGTCTATGGGGTCGCATGAAGTCGGACACGACTGAAGCAACTTAGCAGCAGCAGCAGCAGCAATTTTAGGAAGAACAGTTTAAAGTCACCTTTTTAGTGGAAATGAAGCAACAAGGAACATGTGTGGAACTCAAACTTCAATACCAACAATTAGTGTTCAGACAAGTTGGACTACTTTTAACAGATGATCCACTGTCACTAAGGAGGCAAATTTTAAAATAATTTCGACCTAGAGATGGAAAATCCCATGATCATTTTTACCACTGGAAGCACTGTTCACTTGGAGTGATTTTTCTTTCTTTGGATTTCCTAGTGTTGTGGATTGCGTGATTGAGGATTAGCCCTATTGGGGGCTACTGTTGGCCCTACTACTTCCTCATCATAACTCTCTTATGCTTTAGTCTGAAATCTATGTGATGCCTTCCCTGTCCTCAAACTATAAGAAGTTGACTCCTACACAGTTATGAAACACCTCTGAGTACACTCTACCCCTCTGCTCCACCTCCTTCATTAACAAAAAGGAAGGTTGGACTTCCCTGGTGGTCCAGTGGTTAAGAACCCACCTTGCAGTGCAGGGGATGTAGGTTCGATCCCTGGTCTGGGAAGATTCCACATGCCTTGGAGCAACTGAGCCCGTGTGCCACTACTAGAGAGCCTACCCGTTGCAACTATGACCCAATGTAGCCAAATAAATATATTTAATACAATGAAAGATCAAGGGATTTTTCTGCAGGTAAAGCAATCTGAGTGACACCCAGACTCAACTGAGCCTTCAACAAAGATTTAGTGACCACATACTCTGGCCAGGCACTGTGCTAGGCTCTGAGGGAGGAAGGTGAACAAAATGAACACAGTCCTTGCTCCTAAGTTGCTCAAAGTCTTCTTGTTGTTTTTCAGCTGCTTAGTCATGTCTGACTCTTCATGACACCATGAACTGCAGCAGGCCTAATTTACAGTACCATGTGGTTGGTTGTAGGTTAAACAAAGATGAGTATACTCACCAACTTTAGAAAGGGGAGGACGAGCACTCTAGAGAAGTAACCTGTGCCAGTGTAGGAGGAGAGAGAAAGCATGTGTGCTCAGGCACTGGAAGTGGATTGGAATGTGAAGCTGGAAAGAAGCAGCTGGTCAGATACAAGGCTAGAGAAGAAAACCTTGCATACTATGTGTAAATCTTGACTTTTATTCCTGAAGGCAATGTGGAGTAAGTTATTCAAGAGAGGGATACCCAGAAGGAAAGGGAGGAGGGGAGCAAGAGAGGGAGGATTGGGAGAGAGGTTATCATTGTTGATAACGGGAAGATTTATCTCAGGTCCCCCAAAGATGAATGCTCTCGTATATTTCATTTTGGCATGGCTGCATAACCAAGTGGCAAGCTATCTAACGTTATTTGGGCTTTGGTTTTTTTTTGAAAACAAATAATTTAAGGCCTACAGTTTTTCATGGAAATTTTAAACCATATGTTTGCTAGCACTTGTGAGAGCTGGACCATAAAAAGGCAGAATGCCAAAAAACTGATGCCTTCGAACTATGGTGCTGGAGAAGACTCCTGAGAGTCCCTTGGACAGCAAGGAGATCAAACCAGTCAATCTTAAGGGAGATCAACCCTGAATATTGACTGGAAGGACTGATGCTGAAGCTGAAGCTCCAGTATTTTGGTCATCTGATGTGAACAGACGACTCATTGGAAAAGTCCTTGATGCTGGGAAAGATGGAGGGCAGAAGGAAAAGAGGATGAGATGGCTGGACGGCATCACCAATGCAACGAACATGAACTAGGGCAAACTCCAGGAGGCCGGGTGTGCTGCAGTCTACGGGGTCGCAAAGAGTTGGACCTGACTGGGTGAATGAATAAAAACAACAAATGAGAACTTCCTGTGGAGTGAACTTACTGAACTGAACCTTACCACCACTATTGTGTGCAAATTATTGTGCTTCCTAGGAAGGCAAGGCTTTGACTGATCATCTCATTTAATACTGGAACTGCATCCCAGGGGCACTGAATGAACTAGGAAGGTGACATGAAACTATTTCTCTCTGCTCTCCCTACACCATGCAAGGATGCCTGAATTATTGAGCAAGGTTTCCACGTCAGCTTTGGTCAAGAAGACCTTTTCACTTCCAACAATGATGTATATGCAATATCACTGTACTGAGGTCAATGTGGAGACAAATCATAAATCATATACTATTATTCCTTTTAACTCAGAAAACAAACCCCTTTCAGACTAGTTCAATTCTTTTTTTTGTTTTTTGCAAATATACCAACTCTCACCTGGCTTTGATTCAAACAATCTTTCCAACATTCAATATTATTATTAAATCCAGAAAGGATGTGAGGTAGTTCTGAGACATGCAACAAATACAGTTTACTCCATATTAGTTCAGATGTACTTTTAACACACTGATTCATGTCAAACACTTGGTTCACATTTCTGTCTAGCTTCTTCAAGCCCAGGCCAACTTAAGAAACACCCTCTAGAAAACGTGACCCAGGACACCACATTTTAACAGGGAGTGGTAATGGCCCCTGCTGGGAATTCTCATGCCCCTCATCCACTCTTGGAAACCTGAACAACAAAACAGACTCAAGGCTTTTCCAAAGTTACTCAGGCTGGAGCGAACGTGGCTCACGCTTAATCTCCTGGGAAACCCAGAAACTTCCCAAGAATGAAGTTACGGCGACAAAGCGCGCAGCCGAGTGAACCCTGGGGCTGTAATATCCTTTCTTTTGCAGACAACAGCGCTTCAGTGTCAAAGCCACAAGACCAAGGGCGGGCACAGCATCCAGAAGAAAGCCTCTCTCGGGGACTCTCGGAAGCCCATCACAGATGCGCGGGCCTGGATGAGAGGGCAGAAGCCCGCTGAGACCTCGAATGCAGAGCACTGTCTGCAATGGCTTATCCTTCTGGCAATTCACGAGATATGAAAGGGATAAGCGAAGGTTTTATAATACTTTTATTTATGTATTAAAACTTCCAGGTAACTCTTTTAGAATATCCATTTGTCTCCTACATAAACGTATATTTTAAAAATATTTGATTAGGGAAAACAGAAATTAGCTACCTTTGAACTCCATGTACATGGATTACAAATATTAACAGTCTGGGAATGAAAAAACAAAACTAAACAAGAGTTCCTCTCAGAACTGGACCTAAGCTTTCTCCACCCTAGAAAGAAAATGCAGACTCCTCAGAGATGGTACCTCTGAGCATCCAGGGAAATTATTTGCTCCCTTCCTGCCCACCCCCTCCCCAAAGTTCTCTTATTTCAAATTCCAGGAGTGTTCTTTCAGTTTCACACTCCCAGCTCACACGGCAGAAAAACACTTTGTTTCATGCAAATCTGAAGCTAAATAGGAAACAATGCAAAAAAAAAAAGATTTTAAAGCATAATTTTAAAGACCATAGTTCTGTATCTTGTTTGTCAGTTATCAGGAAAAAACGGTCTTTGTTTAAAAAATGTTCAACTGGATAATTTTTAAAATATCACCGTTCTTAAAAGAAACATTTGCGACCGTTGGGTGAGAAAACGTAGAATGTTCTTGCTAAGTCCTTGAAAAGGTCCAGGTCATCATTTGGACTACACTGTATATGAGGAATTCTAAGCGGGACCCCAGCGCTTTCCTTCCCCCTCCCTCCCCAATAAGCTCTGTAGCTAGGAGTTAAGCTTTATAAACTGCTAAGTGACCAGACAGACTGGCTCTGCAAGGTGGTGCTTCTAATTTGACTCAGGCTTCAGTCATTTGTGGTCCAAGTACCATCAGACATCCTGAAGGATGGTGTACTCAGTGATAAGCTTAGACATTCAGACTTGGGTTGACGTCTTGCCTTGCTGTCCGCAGACGTGGGAAAGCAGGAGATATGGGCTGTGGAAAAGGAAGGAAGGAAGGAAGAGGAAAGGGAAAGAAGAGAAATAACCAAAATATATTTCTTGAAGACCAAGTATCACAAACTTGAGTCATTAAAGAAGTTAAAAGCAGAAAATACATCTTATACAGCCCTTTCCACTAAAATAAACAAATAGAGCACTAAGAGAGTAAACAAAGGGAAACTGTAAATCAAAACCTTCTGCCCAATGCATTCCCCAGGTTTCTTTCAGAGAGCAAATGCCAGTGAGAAATGGGTATTCCAGAACCCAGACACCACAGAGGTGAGTCATTTTCATTAGAGAGATAAGATCACCTGGCCCTCTTCAGGAGCTTTAATAGCTGAAGGCCCTCCATCTGATTCTGATTCTCAAAACCATAAACTGAGAAGGGAAATCTCCTCTGCTTTTAGCCATCATTACCCACAATTTAAGCAAAGATAGCATTTGCTCAGTTGCTAAGCCATATCTAACTTTGGGACCCCATGGGCTATGGCCCACCAGGCTCCTCTGTCCATGGGATTTTCCAGGCAAGAATACTGGAGTGGGTTGCCATTTCCTCCTCCAGGGGATCTTCCTGACCCACAGACTGAACCCCAGTCTCTTGCGTCTCCTGCATTGGGAGGCGGAATCTTTACCACTGCGCCACCTGGGAAGACCAAAGACAGCACAGGTAATTATAAAAATATTCAGAGCCATCGATAAGATTCACATGTATTCTTTGCTGGCAGACTCAGTTCTCCACAGCTTCCTTCCCTCCACCAAAGGAAAAATATGCCTTCCTGGTCCCATCTTTCGGTTCCTTCCCAAATACCCTGGAATATAATGTCTATTTGCTTAAAGAGAGTTCTGGAGAGCTAGAGAAGATTTATCTGCCTATGGGAAAGGGAATTAGCTGAACACCTAATGGAAACTTTGGTAGGAGGACTACGGTGAATGGTTAAATATTTACAACATAAGAACCAGTTCATCTGAAAACAAATGTACAAGTGCTGGCTTCGTTCCCTGTCTCAGGAATCAAGAATGTTCCCTTGCTGAGAGCCTGCCATTTTGTTGACATTCAAGTAAGAATCGACTTCACGAAAAGAGGGTGGGAGTGAGCACAGGAACAACAGTCCTGCAAAGCGGTATTGTACTAGCTGAGTTCATTGTGATGTAACTACCCTTTAAATGACAAATTCCTAAAGAAGAAATGTCTAGGAAAAACCATGGATAATTTTGACATTAAGTACCAGAGTGCCCTCATGAAAACTCATCAGTCTACTCATCTAAATGTCCCTAACCAAATAGGATACAAAGAATGTAAGAAGATCTAAATTATATCAGATCTAAACAAAATACTGATACTATATTCTTTAGGCCTCTGAAACCTGTATCCCGCCTAGGGTGGAAGGAAAAAGAAAGAATAGGGGGAAGCTTCACTCAAACCACTGTATAAATGAACAACCCCCAAGACTCAACATCCCAAGTCAGCTTTGGTGCAAAGTGTGCAAAATGCTTCTTATTAGAGATCCTTCTCTGTATTGTTGGTGTTTTGTCTCATTCAGTGTAAGTCAGTTGAACTCTGAACTGAGATTCCGGGAGCATCAGTCGGACATCCTCAGTATCTTGCCTGCAACAGCTCACGTGAACTGGCGTTTGCAGTTCCTAACTTACTGGCGACAGGTGTAGGCCAAGTGTGAGGCTCTCCCAGGATGCTAAGACCCCGCCCTTGATTGACAGGAGGCTTAAAACAAACAAACAAACAAACATGGCAATAGGAGGCTCTTGGAGATGCAAAATTGAATTGTTTAGTCGCTGACTCATTTTGCGACCCCATAGACTGTAGCCTGCCAGGCCTCTCTGTCCATACTGGAGTGGGTTCCCATTTCCTTCTCCAGGGGATTTTCCCGACGCAGGGATTGAACATGCATCTCCTGCATTAGCAGGGGGATTTTTTACCGCTGAGCCACCAGGGAAGCCCAAAAACCAAAGGAGAAAACCACAAAAATCCCATTGACATCAGCTTTATTTTTCTGGACTTTCTCCATCAAAAAAGACTATCTGGTGTTTTGCATTCCCTTTCAAGGGCTGAATGCTTAAGGATTCTCCTTGGGGTCACCCTAGTCCCTTCACATCACAAAATGGTGCAGATAAGGTGCTATTTGCTGGCAGAATCTCAGCTAAGAAGGCTGAGGGCTGAGGACTGACCCAGGGAAGAGTGATCCTTCATTTAATCATCTGCTTGTGGAACGGAAGTGACTGCTGAATGATTTCAAAGATTCACTAAAGATGGGGAAATGCCTCTAGGTTATGATGAAGGACAGAGAGTTATGGGGTTCCTTAGCCTGATGAGGACTCCCCTGGTGGCTCAGATGCTAAAGCGCCTGCCTACAGTGTGGGAAACCCAGGTTCAATCCCTGGGTTGGGAAGATCCTCTGGAGAAGGAAATGGCAACCCACCCCAGTAGCCTGAAGACCCCACACTCCCACTTTCTCACTGCTTCTGATGCCGGGCATCTCCAAAGAGTCTTCTGTCCTTTCAGCCCCGCCTCCTTCTCCACTTGCATCTATTAACCCCCTGCAGGCAGGCTTTGGAGTTCACAGTTGTTCAAACCGCTCTCTGTCAAGTGACAAACCCAGCTCCCTCTCCTCAGTGTCCCCCACCTCCTTCAATGTGGGCACTGCTAACCCCTTCTGCCCTTTCAACTTTCTCCCTTGCCTTCCTCATTATTACTCCTCCTTGTGGCCTCTAAATCCCAAGGTACACGGCTCTCCTTTCTCCACTGCTTCTGCTCCCTTCTGCAGGATCTAATCATTCTCATCTGTAATGATCACCTTTCTGTAAATAATTCCCAAATCTATATACATTGCTTCAGACTCTTTCTCCGGCTTTGTCCCAATTGCTTACAGGACACTTTCACAAGGTGAGCCTTACACCAATTCAAGAGCAAAGTCATCGTCTATATCCAAATGAAAAACCCCCAGATCCCCCTCCTGAATAGCCTATTTCTACTAACGACCTCATGATTCAACAAGTCAATCGTTTCCAACATCCCTTCCAATTAGGGATCAAATCCAGGGTCCATCCTGACGATCTGGTGCTTTTCATTTCTAGTATCACCATCCTAATTCAGGTCTTAGATGGCACATATGATAAAGCAAGTGGGGTAAAAGGTCAGTAACCCATGAATCTGGGTAAAGGATACATGAGTGTTCTGTGAGCTATTCTTACTCCTGGAAATTTTCTATAATTTCAGAATTATTTTTAAATAAACAGTTATAAGATTTTAAAGAACTAAACTCTCATATCTGTATTACTGATAAGCATGGAAGCCCTGCACACTACAGAGAATTAAAAAATATTTGAGGAATGAATGTCCAATGCAAAAACCTTCTTAAATTTAGTACCTGCTTAGGCTTCCCTAGTGGCTCAAACTGTAAAGAATCTTTTTGCAGGAGACCTGGGTTCGATCCCTTGGTGGGGAGGATCCCCTAGAGAGGGAAAAGACAACCCACTCCAGTATTCTTGCCTGGAGAATTCCATGGATTCAGGAGCCTGGAGGGCTACAGTCCATGTGGTCACAAAGAGTCAGACGCAACTGAGTGACTAACACTTTCACTTAGGTAACATTCATGTTCATGACATTCAACTTTCCGTGCTTTTGAACATCCTATTCCTAAATTCAGCTCAAATCATACTAATGTGAAGATAAATTTGAGGACTTCATGATACAACATCTATGTATACAAATATATATTCTTACTATAAGCAAAATAATATATCTACAAACATATGTGTTTATTAGTATTAAATTGTCACTCTAACACCTCATATTTTAGTGCTAAAAAATTAGCATTCCACAGGACTACCCAGGTATTGTAAACTTGGCTATCATTTTTCCTTTTTAATTATTTATTAACTTGGCTGTGCTGTGTTTTAGTTGTGGCATGTGGGGTCTAATTCCCTGACCGGGGATGGAACCGGGGCCCCCTGCATTGGGGGCACAGAGTCTTAGCCACTGGACCACCAGGGAAGTCCCAACTACGAG
The DNA here is from genome assembly GCA_006410935.1 of Redunca redunca. Taxonomy (NCBI): domain Eukaryota; kingdom Metazoa; phylum Chordata; class Mammalia; order Artiodactyla; family Bovidae; genus Redunca; species Redunca redunca. The sequence goes on from SJYQ01096488.1 coordinate 124,807, forward strand.
ATTCTATGTGCTATGTATATTACCATATATGAAATAGATGACAAGGCCAAGTTCAATGCATGAAACAGGGCACTCAAAGCAGGTGTACTGGGACAACCCAAAGGGATGGGATGTGGAGGGAGGGAAGTTCGGGATGGGGGACACACGTACACCTGTAGCTGATTCATGTCAATGTATGGAAAAAATGACCACAATATTGTAAAGTAGTCAGGCTCCAATTAAACTAAATAAATTTTTTAGAAAAGAAATAAAGCACTTTGGTTTTGTAAAAAAAAAAAAAAAATCTATGTGCTAATTGGTGGTTAAACAAACAGAATAAATGTGAGCCAATTCCTATAACTCAAAACATACCATTAGGCTGAGACTATTATACCTTGAAGTGAAGTGAAGTGGATTGAAAGTCGCTCAGTCGTGTCTAACTCTTTGTGACCCCACGGACTATACAGTCCATGGAATTCTCCAGGCCAGAATACTGAAGTGGGTAGCCTTTCCCTTCTCCAGCCACTATAACTTAGAGAACTAAATTCTTTGATAAGTCAAACAAAAGACCCCAGGTAGTTAAATTCCATTTCTGTAACGCAGTGAGGTAGTCAAACATATTAGCACAGGTCTATAAGGTTGAAGTCTAAAAAATCTGACTGTGGTCAAAGGTAAATTTCCTTAGATAACAAGAACTTTCTTTAATCCTTTTATCAGTGTATTATTATTCTGACAAAGCATCCTCACAATGTCACCAGCTTGGACAGAAAAACATTCAGTTAAAATATTTAAATATCATAAAAACACCATCATGGGCTATTATTTGAAGCAAATAAATTATTTAGGGAAAAATAGTAAAATTCGGTCCACCAGGTCAGTTCTGTAAACACAGCTACATTCTGCTGTATAATAATAACAGCTGCAGCAGCAGCTGCCATTATGAACCTCACACTATGTGCTCTGCTCAGTTCTCAATGTCTCCTATGCCCTCAACCCTGTTACTCATCCCATAAATTCTATGAGGTAGGTACTGTACGCCTTACCTTCACTTCACAGATGACGACACTGAGGCATTTTGGTCAAGGTCTAGTCCAAAGTAGAACTAGGTCTAAAACACTGTCAATTGGCTGCAAAGTCTGTGCTCTTATTTAGATAAAACAAAAACTGCTCTGATTCAACTGTGAAGGTGATTTTTAAATACACATTCGCCTAACTTTTACTTCCTGAGATTTCCTACCAGTTCATATTGTTTCTGTTACCTATTTAACTTTACTCTCGTTTGTAGGTTAATTTCTGCATTGCATGCATGCAGTCACCTCTAGCCCACCAGGCTCCTATGTCCATGGGATTCTCCAGGCAAGAATACTGGGTTGCCTTGCCATCCTCTAGGGGATCTTCCCGACCCAGGGATTGAGCCTCTTATGTCTCTTGCATTGGCAGGTGGGGTTCTTTAGCACTAGCACCACCTGGGAAGCCCTGATTTCTACATTAGGGAAACCCAATTGGTAGGCAATTGGTGACTACAGATGGTGACTGCAGCCATGAAATTAAAAGATGCTTACTCCTTGGCAGAAAAGCTATGACCAACCTAGATAGCATATTAAAAAGCAGAGACATTACTTTGCCAACAAATGTCCGTCTAGTCAAAGCTATGGTTTTTCCAGAAGTCATGTATCGATGTGAGAGATGGACTATAAAGAAAGCTGAGTGCTGAAGAACTGATGCTTTTGAACTGTGGTGTTGGAGAAGATTCTTGAGAGTCCTTTGGACTGCAAGGAGATCCAACCAGTCAATCCTAAAGGAAATGAGTCCTGAATATTCATTGGAAGAACTGATGCTTAAGCTGAAGCTCCATACTTTGGCCACCTGATGTGAAGAACTGACTCATTTGAAAAGACCCTGATGCTGGGAAAGATTGAGGGCAGAAGGAGAAGGGGACGACAGAGGACGAGATGGTTGGATGGCATACCAACTAGATGGACATGAGTTTGAGCAAGCTCTGGGAGTTGGTGGTGGACAGGGAAACCTGGTGTGCAGTCCATGGGGTTGCAGAGCTGGACACGACTGAGTTACTAAACCGAACTGAATGGAATTGGTAGGCAAAGAAACAAGATTATTGTTTTTAAAACAGGATTTATGATCCAGGAAGCAGGAAAAACAGGAGGGTTGATCCTTTCAGAATTCCAAGCCAGAATATTAGACTCATAAACTCTCACAGCCCCATGGGATGCCCAGGATCCTTTTAGAACAAGCCACCAAGCTACTGTTTGACCCTGACTCAAGGCCTCTTCTATTTTCAAACAACTGTAATTGTTGGAAAAGTCTTCTTAAGGTCAAACCTGATATCCGCCTCCCTGTAGTACCTGTCCATGGGCCCTTGTTCTGCCCTCTGGAGTCTAATCCTGCTTTTGCACAGTAATCCTTGATGTAGGGAAAGGGAGGCACCACCCTTTGAGTTTTCTCTACTTTAAGATAAATTTGTCCAGCTGTGATGAAGTTAGAGCCTTAGATTAGCGTAAGATTCACAAAGTGAAGGCTTTATCCATTCACATCTTATTATCTTCTATTTGTTTTTATTCCAAGCCACATCACATGGCTTGTGGGATCTCAGTTCCTCAACCAGGGAATGGAAGCCAGGCCCCAGCAGTGAAAGCCCTGAGTCCTAACCACTGGATCGCCAGGGAATTCTCACTACTCACATCTCACAGGTATTTGAAATTGAGAGACCAAACAGTTCTTTGAATCTACTGCCTGATCAAAACTTCAAATCCCAGCTAATCCTGCATTTTACAGATTCAACTTAGTTCATGCTATATCTATCCAATATCTTTCAGTTGACTGCCTAATTATTGGAAGAGGAAGGGTTGGCCATGAACACCTTTCCTTGGTCAAGGATCCTCCATGCCAGGGTGCCTCCCTGTGGTCCCTTCCCTTTGCTCCTTCACATGGGGCCACCAATGGGTTCGTGCTCAATTCCCTCTAAAATTCTTAGCTGTGAAACAGCCTCGAAGCAGCAGGATGATGATTTATTTTCAACTTCAAGCAGGATTTGTAAACACCATGATAAACGAGGAGAGGCCCCCAAACCGCATTCCTCTAGCAGGTCCTCTTAAATGGAAACACACAGCGTTTCAGCATCACTTGGCATAAATCATTTGTTTCAAAGCAGGGCTGAACTTCCCCAGCGTTCCTGTTGAGCACCTTTCTCATCTGAAGCCCCAAAGAGCACATATCAGTTGAAATCACAGGTAACTGACCTGTACCTGTGTCCTAGAAGATTGGACAGCATAGATTTCAAATCCATTAACTTCACTTTTGGTTGAAAGTTGCACTTACACACTAAGTAAACGAACTTTTTTAGGCAACAGATGAATTTAGACATGTTTTCAAATGCTCTTGACCCTCCTGTGGTCTCGATCTTTTCTCCCTTAATGGAGCCTTCATTCCCCATACTGCTCCCCTTCTCAGCCAGTTTTCTCCTGGGCACCCTGATGAGGTCAGTTCATCTCAGAGCCAACAGGCATCTCTCTAGGGATGACACAGAGATGAACTCAATCTTTTCTGGAGAAGGGGAGGGATTGGCAGAGGTCAACTGCAGAAAAACCATCTGGATCCACTCACAGCCCCACTCCTGAAGGCCCCCAGCTCAGGACACAACCCATGCATGAGCTTCCTAAACCCTGGAAAAGCATCTGCAAACAGAACTTGGCTTGTGGCATGTTTCAGTTGGCCTGCTCTGTGTTAGTATACACGGTGCTCTCTGTTTGAACACTTAATCATCATTTGGGATCTTTCACATAAAAATCCAGATTTCTGGCAACACTCGGTCTGCATTCCTTCATAATAATAAGCCGTCAGAGTTGAACATCCGCTACTCCCTTTAGAGAATGCATACTTGCCCTAGTCCTCACCATTCCCCACTGTGTTCTCAGGAAAAGGGCTCTTTACATTTTGTACCGGCCCACTTCATTCACTTGTGTTTCTTCCTTGGTTGGTTCTAAAGCCATTTAAGTTTGCAAGCCTGGTAGATATTCTGTCAAAGACTATCAAACCTGCTTTCCTATCTGTAAAATACTGAGGTTAGCCTTCCACCTCCAAGATTATATAATTCAGTGGCTTGCTGAGCAAAAGTACTGTCATGTTGTTCCTGATTCCACTTCCTCAGTGTGTGGAGGAAGACGCAGCATGACCAATGACAGCTGTGGCTGAATGACCATCTCCTCCAGCCCTCCTCTCAGATACGGCCTTTCCCTGCACCTTGGTGTGGCCTTCTCTTTCTTGCCATCATAACAAGAGGAGCTAAATGGAAGTTGAAGATGAAGTTCAGGTTTGAATGGTGACTTTCATGCAAGTCCTAGCTGATTATTCTAACTTCCATGCCAGCTTGCCCATCAGCACTATGTTCCCTGGACCTTCTAAAGGCTTTTTAGCAAAGCCAAGGAAGGAGACATTAGTGAAACAGAGAAAAGATTTCTCGTGTATTACTGCTGCCTGACAACTTGCAAGGTCACAATGTGCTGAAATAATAACAGCTCGTGGTAAATGCTTTATGTGAGTTATGCACAAGTGTTCATAAAGCATAAAACAGCATTGAATAACTCTTTTCTTTAGCAAAGAGGATGGTCAGTGGTTACTCAAGGTAGAGAGTTGAAGACTTGGAGATTCAACTTTCTCACAATGAGAGCCACACAAGAAGGAATGAGCTGACTTGTCAAGTACTGACTTCCCTGACCCTGAAACTATGCAGGGAGAGGCTGGATAAGCCTCTGTCCTGTAGGAGTTTCTTGCATTGGACGCTGTGGTGGGGTGGGGGCTGGGGTAGTATGTGGGAGTCCCCTCCAACCCCACATGCTGGGAGTTTTCCCTCTGGGTGTGTGTTTTTTCTTTTTTCTTTTCTATAACTTAGAAGCCCACTGACTTAATTTACACACCTCACTAGATGCTAGAATGACTGATATTACATGGAATAGGCTCAAATTTGGTCAGTTATCCAACAGTGTTTGTTTTAAGAAGAACCTAAATTTATAATTTTGTACTTTTCAGAGTCTTTGTGACAAGGGACTAAATCTTGCCTGAAATAAATGGCCTTACCACACTGAATTATTTTTCAGTATAGAAAATTTAATAATAACAGCAACTGATATAAAATGTGAAGCCCACTAAAGCAAGAAGAAGACATTTTAAAGCCTGACTCCAAACCCTTTAGAGGCTATTCCTAGGTGGTGCACAGCAGAAAATCCACATGCCAATGCAAGAGATCCCTGGGTTGGAAAGATCCCCTGGAGAAGGAAATGTCAACACACTCCTGTATTCTTGCCCGGGAAATCTCATGGACAGCAGAGCCTGGTGGGTTATAGTCCATGGGTTTGCCTAGTTGGACATGACTGAGCAGTTGAATATACACACACACCCGAGTTGCTCTTGGGCAAAATGCAATTAAATTATTCCAAAAATATTCCAGGAAAAGGATGTATCTTATTCAATATGTGACTGGTTCAGCCTGTATTGTACAAACACATTTTCACGGCCGAGTATCTAGACACTGGGTAAAGAAAGTAATCATTCCTTCAGGTATCCTCTTGAAACTCCAGAAGGTGGGAGCAGCAAAGAGACACTGTAAGTAAATCCTCCTTCTTCGGGTGGAGCAAGAAGCCGGGCACATTTGTGTATCTGCTGTAGAGTTCCCGGTATGCCGTGCCCGCTAAGTAAACATTAAAGAACTGCTCTCCACCCAGCTTAATGGGAACTCAAGGGCATTATGACCTTAAGCAGTGCTTATCAATGGAAAGCAAACAGAAAAAGACGAAGCAGGTTGCCCTACGTACAGCCAGGAGGTTTCCTAGGCAAAACCTGGGGTCTTGGTCCTTTGAGAAGGCCAACATGCCCTTTTAGCACTCACAATATATTTCCTGGGATGATTTAATGTTGCCTCACTTCTCTCTTTTGCTAAATTGACTCACAGAAGAGGTCCTCCCCTTTTGCCCTTTCACCTCTGCCATCATTCTTGGGAAAAAATCTAGCATTCCTGATAAGAAATAATCCAAACAACAAGATCGTTTGAATTCCTCTGAAACCAATTCATCATGTAGTGTTAAAAAATAAATCCTTCCCACTTTCCAAGTAAAATAATCAGGACAGAAACACAGACTGAGAGAGAGAGCGAGCAGCAAAGTTAATTGGAATGAGGGAGTTGAAGCCAGGAAGGACTTCAAAAATCACCTTGAATTTCTGGATACAGATAGCAGTGTGGTTGCACAGCAATGTAAACTTGCTTAACAATAAATTGTACACTTAAAAATGGTTCAAATGGCCAATTTTATGTTCTCTATATATCTCAGCCTGTTTGGACTGCTCTAACAAGATACCATAGATTTGATGGTTTATAAACAAGAGAAATTTATTTCTCACAGCCTGGAGGTCAGGAAGTCCAAGATGAAGGCACCAGCGGATTCTGTGTCTGATGGGAACTCACACTTCCTGTATCACAGATGGCTATAATCTCGCAGAAGGGCTGAGAGAACTCTCTGGGGTTTCTTTTATAAGGGCACTAATCCCATGCTTGAGGGCTTCACTCTCATGACCTTCTCACCTCCAAAGGCCCCACCCCCTAATACCATCACACTGAGGATTAGATTTCAAAATATTAATTTTGGAGGGGCACATATTCAGTCTATGTCAGGATACTTAACCATGATTTCTTTTTAACATTTTTGTTTTATTTTTATCTTTATTACTATGTTCGGTTTTCTTTGGTTGGTTTCTTTTGTTAACGCTTTTTTTTTTTTGGCTGCCCAGCATGTGGGATCTTAACTCCCTGACTAAAGATGGAACCCAAGCCCTCTGAATTGGGAGCACAGATTCTTAACCACTGGACCATCTGGGAAGTCCCAACCATTATTTTTTTTAATGGGGAAAAACTCACTTTCAGGCAAGTCCTTCTCCCATCCCCATCTACAGCGGAGGACAAAGTGGTTGAGATGGTGAAACCTCTTAACAGTTTTTCATTTGAACAAGAGCTACTGAACCTGGTTGGGAGCAACACCTCACATCACCAATCAACAGAATATTAGCCCCACCTCAGCTAGGTTGGAGGGGGCTCATCTGCTCCTGAGAAGTGGCTCACAGCCTCCTTAATATGGAATTTTTCAGGCAAGAATACCGATGGGTTGCCATTTCCTTCTCCAGGGGATCTTCCTGACCCAGGGATTAAACCCAGGTCTCCAGCACTGCAGACAGACGCTTTACCTTCTGAGCCACCGGGGAGCCCAAATAGTTAATTAATTTATTTGGCTGTGCTGAGTCTTACCCACTGGACCACCAAGGAAGTCCCTACCAAGAGCATTTTAAAATAAAACCCCAGGTTACAGAGGATAACATGGTAACATCAAAGATGGGTTGGAGTGGGGGTGGATCCCTCTGGAAAAAAACACACGTACAAAACAAGAGTCACTGTTAGAGTGTATCAAGATATATGGCTATTTGAGAAATATATGAAAGTAGATGACAAAAAACAAGGGGGTGCAGTTATTTCTGCAAATAAGGATGTTTAATCTACAAATTTCACATTAATACATATAATACTAACCAGCCTCTCTGTTTTTTTATACTTCAATTTCCTCATCTTCAAAGCAGGAAAACCCTCAGAACCTACTGTCACCTCTTCAGAAAGCCAAAATCACCAAAAGTAAATACCTGAGGAATTGCTACACAAAAACAACCTTTCCACAAAATGCTGTAACCTAACTCATACCTCAATGGTTCATTACTCAACGAGAGCAGAAAAATAAACATTTTCTGAAATGAGGGTGGTTTTCTTTGGCTAGACAACCACCATATGGCAGTTATTTTCTGTCCCCATTTTACAATAACGAAAGACTGCACTGGCTTATTTGCTTTGGTTTGACAGATGATGGTCAAGTGTAGCATTGAGATTATATCCTCAGTGCCCTGTGTGAAAGAAAACAACGTGCCATCAATTTTCCTCGCAGAAAATGCTTCTCTTTCCTTCTCTGGGGGATTCTTCAAAGCCCTTTGCCCTCTGCCCTCCAAAAAATAAATAAAAATAAAGCCAAATGGGTACCAGGTGGCAAAAGCTGCCTGAAACAAGTTTGAGAAACTAAACTCAAGGCTAGTAAGATGTTCACAGCTCAGTACAAACCACTGGAAAAAAAAATTAATGCTGTCTCTTTTGTTGTTAACTTCAGACTCTTGAATGGTATAGGTATATGAACATTCTAGACTCGGCCTATTTAGTTAAGCGTTAGAAAGTCGTCTCTCTGCTAAGTCACTTCAGTCGTGTCCAACTCTGTGCGACCCCATAGACGGCAGCCCACCAGGCTCCCCCGTCCCTGGAATTCTCCAGGCAAGAACACTGGAGTGGGTTGCCATTTCCTTCTCCAATGCATGAAAGTGAAGTCGTTCAGTTGTGTCCAACCCTCAGCAACCCCATGGACTGCAGCCTTCCAGGCTCCTCCGCCCATGGGATTTTCCAGGCAAGAGTACTGGAGTGGGGTGCCATTTAGATGGACATAAAGACTCACTTGCCTGCTAACACTGTTCCTGCCATTTATTCCAATCCTGATGAGGATACTTGAAAGGAAAGGAAGAGTTTACAACACTATCTGACTTTGCACATATAAAAAAATAAAAGCTTGATGTGTTGTTAGTTTTCTGAGAGATGAATGGAGGACAGTCGTCTCATTTCTGGAGGATGTGCTCAGCCTTAGTGAACCAAGGAATCATTTTCCCAGGCTCTCAGGATCTCATAGCCCATATACACCATTTCTAGAATTTGGTTCTGTCCGTTAGTGTCCTCAGGATCACAGTCCTACCTTTTTTTAAAAAATACGTGCAAAGCCTGGTGTGCATGCCTCAGTCCACTGGGTCACAAAGAGTAGGACACAACTTAGCAACTGAACAACAACAACATGATAATCCTAAATTTACTTTTTAAAGGAACCACCATACTGTTTTCCATAGCAGCTGTACCATTTTACAATTTCACCAACAGTGCACAAGGGTCCTCTTATTTTGCTTTTTTGAAAGCAACCATCCTAATGGGTGTGAGGTGGTATCTCACTGTGGCTTTGATTTGCATTTTCCTAACAATTAGTGATGTTGAACATATTTTCATGTGTTTACTGACCATTTGGATTTCATCTTTGGAGAAGAGTCTTTTCAAGTCTTTTGTTCTTTTTAAAAATCAGATTGTTTGGATGTTGAGTTCTGGGAGTTATATATATATATATATTTTTTTTTCTGGTTAATATCCAGATATGTCCATATGATATACATCCATATATCATATATATATATGAGGTATATCTACACATGATATATTCTGGGTATTAACCCCTTATCAGATACATAATTTATAAATATTTTCTCCCATATCCCTGAGTTTTTTATTTGAGATCTGAGAATCTGTATCTCTAACAAGTTCCCCGGTAACACTGACAATCAAGGGGCCTACACTTTGAGAGCTACTGCTCCAAGGCAATGTTGTTAAACACTTCACAACCTCACCTAAACATCACATTATCATTTTTGTTTTACAGAAGATGAAATGGATACTCAAAGAAGTGAAACTTGCTCAGGGTTATTCCAACAAGCGGGAAAGCAGGGACCATCACCCAGTCCTCCTGACCTAGCATCATGCTGCACCCATCTCTGCCACAGTAAGTCAAATCAGGTTCACTAGAGAATACACTCTAATGACCAGGACAATGGACTTGGGACAGGTGATGCTTTGCAAGCTCTATCTCTCTTTGCTTAAGTCAGGACTAAATTTCTGGATCTTTCCTGGATGTTATGTTCTGGCTTCATTAAGATGAATTGATAAAGCAAAAGGAATCTATCGGTGGGAGATGGGGGTGGGACACGGGGGTCCAGTATGGCTAGACCAGACAGACCTGACAAATGAACTCGCTCAAGAGCCAGACGTTTGGCTTTGGTAGATTAGGCAAGTGTTGTGCCTTCCTCCCAAAGCTGTCTGTGTTTAGACATTTCCCTGATTGCAGCCTTCAGCCAGGATCATCACTAGCCCAGAGGGGCCTTTCTTTGTGTGTAGGAAGAAAAAGCACCCGAGTGCCTGGCCAGGTCTGCTGGGGTGGTGAGTTTCTGTCCCTGAGACCTCTTTGACTGGACACTACTCAGTGAGCAGCCAGAGATAAAGTGTGATAAGGTAGAGTGAGATACCCCTGATAAAGGTTAACATTACTATTGCTTAAAAGGCCATATAAGTGTAAGGGTTAGTCACTCAGTCATGTCCAACTCTTAGCAACCCCATGGATTGTATGTAGCCCACCAGTCTCCTCTCTCTATGGGATTCTCCAGGCAAGAATAATGGAATGGGTTGCCATTCCCTTCTCCAGGGGATGTTCCTGACTTAGGGATTGAAGCCTGGTCTCCTGCATTGCAGGAAGATTCTTTACCATCTGAGCCATCAGGGAAGCCCAAAAGGGACTATATATATATGTATAATATGTATATGTATTAATATATATAAAACAGAAATCTATATTAATAAATATATAGATAGAGGGAATATATGGACTCCTGGTTACTCACTTCCATGGATAACCAAGGGCTGGTGGTAACCTTATATCCGTGACAGCTCTAAGCATTGAGAGTAAAAACAATTCATAGTTTAGTGAATACATCAACTTTGGTGTGTACTTCATGTCATTACTTACACCCAAACCAGTGACCTATTCTGATGTAAAGCTTGTTATTTAAGGCCAGCCTTGAAATTCTATCCCTTATTAAGCATGAGAGAAAAAGAAAAATCCACCCCTCATAGACACCAAGCCCAACGTATTCTTGCAAAACCTGGTGCTTTGTGTTAGACTTCACAGCTGCAAAGCAAAAGTGTGGTGGTTTGCAGGCATTTCTAAAGAGAAAATGTGGGGGTCCCTGGATGAATATGGGGGCTTTATTCGTCTTCAGATGTTGACATTCCCCAGAGCCACCACAACAAAAACAGAATTAAGATGCAAAAGGAATTCAGAACCTTCCTTTGCTATCCCAAGCCTGAGAATCTTTTCAAATTTAAATGAATATCTGTCAAACTAATTAAGAGAAGATGCAATGCTCTCATTCTGCGCTCATTAGAGGACAATTTACAGATCATAAATTCTTCAGGCAGTGGGAGTGAATAGGTCTCTGCTCTCTTGCTCAAGATTCCCGGCTTTGTTTATTTCCAGTTTAGCCTGTTCATCTCCTAGACTCAGAGAAACTACAAAACATGTCTTATATCAAGTTTTAATTCTGTAAGACAGAAATGGATAAGATTATGATGAGATGTTGCAACTGATGTTTTTTAGTCAAGAAAACTTGGAGGAAATGAAGAGAAATTATTTATATCTGAGTGGCATCCTTTGTTTCTCCCAAGACATTTTATATTTATGAGCAGATTTCTAAACACACATACACAAAGAGTGTTTCCCTGATTTTTGCAGCTTCTGATACTGAGACTCAATAAATTGATTTGGTAAAATATACTCACACTGTGTCAGAGTCTGTCAGACTCTGGGTAGAGATTAACATTCCAAAATTACTTCCTGCATTTATCGGACTCTTGCCAGCTACCCAGCCCAACACTATGTATTTAATTTAATGCATACATATTTAATTAATAATGTGGGTAACTCTGCAGGCAAAGTTTTTACCCCTATTTTACAGATAAGAAGATTAGGAGCAGTTATCTTGCACCACACTGGTAAGCAGCAGTCAGTAGAAAGCATGATGCTTAAAAATATTGGGGACTCCCTTGGTGGTCCAGTGGTTAAGACTCCGCCTGCCAATCTGCCTGCAGGTGACATGGGCTTGATCCCTGGTCCAGGAAAATTCCACGTGCCCCAGAGCAACTAAGCCCATGCACCACAACTATTGAAGCCCTAGAGCCCAAGAGCCTGTGCTCCGAAACAAGAGAAGCCACCGCAACGGGAAATCCTCTCACTGCAACGAGAGAGTAGCCCCTGATCATTGCTACTAGAGAAAGCCTGGGTATAGCAACGAAGACCCAGCACAGGCCAAAATGAATAAATTTAATTTTTAGTTTACTCACTTATACATAGTATTGTCCTTTTGACAAATTCTTGGAAATCTGAAATGATAAAGAATGAGCCTGCATCTAAACTGTTATTTATTAGAAAGAAATTTAACTGGAGCTATCAGAATTTCCACTGAATGTCTTTAAAGATGGGCCTCCCTGGCAGCTCAGATGGTAAAGAATCTGCCTGCAACACGGGAGACCTAGGTTTGATCCCTGGGTTGGGAAGATCCTCTGGAGGAGGAAATGGCAACCCACTCCAGTATTCTTGCCAGGAGAATTCCAAGGGCAGAGGAGCTTAGTGGGCTGCAGTCCATGGGGTGGCAAAGAGTTGGACACAACTGTGTGACTAAGCGCAGCACAGCACAGTCTTTAAAGATACACTTCAGAAAACAAGGATTTGCCATTTATTTATATTTCTCTCGGCAATCTTGATTCCAGCTTGTGTTTCTTCCAGTCCACCATTTCTCATGCTGTACTCTGCATATAAGTTAAATAAGCAGGGTGACAATATACAGCCTTGATGTACTCCTTTGCCTATTTGGAACCAGTCTGTTGTTCCATGTCCAGTTCTAACTGTTGCCTCCTGACCTGCATACAGATTTCTCAAGAGGCAGGTTAGGTGGTCTGGTATTCCCATCTCTTTCATGTCCAGCTCTTTGTGACCCCATGGACAGTATTTTCCAAGCCAGAATACTGAAGTGGGCAGCCTTTCCCTTCTCCAGGGGATCTTCCCAACCCAGGGAACGAACCCAGGTTTCTTGCATTGCAGGCGGATTCTTTACCAGCTGAGTCACAAAGGAAGCCCAAGAATACTGGATAAGGAGAGTTATTTTCTCCCACCATCAGGCAATAAAATGGGGCTTCAAAAATCCCTTTTCTGAGCTGAATGTCACTGACACATTGTTGTTTTCTGGGTAAATCTCAGCTCTCCATGGCTTCATTCATGCTTTTAAGGTTTACTCTGATAATGCCACGCAGACCATCACCTCCACGGCAGCACCCACACTGCTGAAATCAGCATGAAACAGAGCTGTGCCAGCTTCCTACAGCAATCCTTTCACACATTCCCTCATACTGATGCTCTTATCACCATGGGGACATGACTTTTACAGCCCATGTTTCAGTTGTAGAAGAGGGTACTTAATCAAAATCAGTTTAATGTTTATTGGCAAAGCTTTGTTGAGCGTTGAATCAAATGTGTATCTACTTTGCCCTTGGGGAATTCAACTCCAAAGCCACATTACATTGATTTTGACATTTTAGAGACAAATTGTACCTGAGACATCAACTAGTTCATATTTTTAATTTATAGATGAGTAAATCCATATCATTACGTTTTCAAGTATTTAGCCATTAATCTGAAATTCAATCTAGAGCAAATAGAACAGAATTCTCAGATCTTTTATTTTGAATATAATATCACTTCTGTCTTATAAAACTTACAATTTTAGTGTTTCTACATTCTATTCATCTCCCTTCCCACTACTGATTTTAGGTGGTTATGATTTCAAGTTTCAGAGACTGTCCAACAATTACCAACATTAATCCTTGAAAAATAATGACTTCTAATATGTTCAAGGCATTCCTAGATGAATCATTCTTATCTTAACATTTTAAGAAGAAAATTTAGGCTTTTAAGAGATCATTTTGATCAAGTGCTTCTGTTTACTGGAATAACACACAGGCAACATAGATATTTCACTAATAAGGAAGTATGTACCAAAGTGACATAGTCAGGCTCTAAAGCAATCATGTGTATTTACGTAGGAGGGCAAATGAGATATGTTTCTAGGAAATAAATGGAAAAACCAAAGACCTCTGTTGAGAAGGGAAGGAAAAGTAGGCCGAGGAACTACAGAGCCTTCCCTGTTCCCTGCACCTGTCTTTCTCACTTCTTCCCTGGGGATGGTGGGACTCTCCCAGATCTCTCCAGGGAAGCACGTGATTCATTTTGTGGAGGGAAGGAATCTGTCACACACTGGTAATAAAATTTATGAAGCCAAAAAAAAAAAAAAATCCACCAAAGCTGTGAACTCATCTCCACCTGTTTATGCACAGCATTTTGATCCTACCCTGCTTCAGGGACAATAAATATGTCAGGAACTTGGCACAAATAGAGCCAGAATATATTTAATACCAACATCCCTTAGAGCACTGTCATCTGCAAGTATTACACCAGCTAAAATTGTTGAAAGCATCCTCTTTCAAGGCAACTGGAAACTCAAATTCTAATATGTGTCCCATGTTGCCTGAAGATCAGGATGCATCTGAGGCCTGGGAATCCAAGATGTTGATCTTATTCCTGCATTTCACATGGTCATACTGCATAGAAAGCCAAGGATTCGGTGATACATCAATAAAGCTCTGTCCTGCTAATTACAAAATATGTGTCTTTAAAAGATGACTGTCTCAAGGAACATGAGGTGATCAAGATTAGGCACTTTCCCACCACATTAGATTTAGGCAAGCTGCAGTGGCTCCAATCCATCAGTCTCAATAGGCTACATGCCAATACAAAAAGTTCAGGGGAAAAAAAAAAAAAAACACCCTACCATTCATCAAGCACTTACTTTGTGCTAGTGACATGCATTGGCACATTTAACCCTCACAATCAGCCTCTGAGGAAAAAACCATCATCCTCATTGTGAAGATAAGGAAACTGAGGTGCTGGAAGAGAAGTGATCTGTCCAAAGTTCGAGAATCACACAGAGCCAGTGGCAGAGCCAGGATCTGAATCCAGCCAGTCTGGCTCAAGGGTCTTCTCTCCAGGCACCTCCCTGGTGGTCCAGTGGCTAAGACTCCAAGTTCCCAATGCAGGGAGCCTGGGTTGGATCCCTGCTTGGGGAATTAGATCCCACATGCCAACAACTAATACCCAGTCAAATAAGTAAATAAATAAATCTTTTCTAAGAGTCTTCTCTCCAAACTCCTATCACAGTTGCACAATGAGTTCCACTGACCTAACTGAAGATGTGCTAACATTCATCACCATGAAAAGTAATTTGCTTTCCTGCAGCCTGACCAAGAGGGATTCAACTTAAAAACCATTTTGTATCATTGGTTGAGTTTATTTATTATAATTAAATTTACTTCTGCTTACTATTTACCAATTTACTGTCACTAGGAAGGCTACATACTAGTAGGTAATCTTTCAAAGACAAAGCAAAAGTTTTTGACAGAGAACAAAAGCAGGAAAGCTGACACAGGGCTGTGGCAGTCATTTATCATGAATTAATATAATTTTATAGCCTTCAATAAACACAGTTAAATGCATAGCAAAATGTGGAGTAACTTTATACCTTGCAATTTAGAAATGAATAAAATAAAATATGGCAGGGAAAGCCCTTTGTCAAACCTTTTCTTTTTGAGATGATATGATTCCTATTTCACTTTTTAATTTTCTTTGAGTTAATCTTAGACTCACTGAGGACTTTTTGTATCATGAGCAGCACTTATCTCAGGAGTTGAGTTGGAAAATAATCAATAGTTTGTGAAATAATGGGCTTCCCTGGAGGTTCAGTGGTAAAGAATCTATCTGCCAATTCAGGAAACACAGGTTCGATCCCTGATCTGGGAAGATCCCATGTGTCAAGGATCAACTAAGCCCGTGAGCCACAGCTGCTGAGCCAGTGTTCTAGAGCCTGGGGGCTGCAACTACTGAAGCCCTCTCGCCCTAGAGCCCTGGGGTTCAGGGCGCCCTAGAGCCCTCTCAAGCCACCGCAATGAGAAGCCTGGATATAGCAACTAGAGAGTAGCCCCCACTTGCTGCTACTAGAAAAAAAGCCCACAGCAGCGAAGACCAAACTCAGCCGAAAATAAATAAATAAAACTATTAAAAAATAGATAAAATAGTTTGTGAAATTAAGATAATCAAAGAAAACAGAGAAGAAGGAACAAAAGGAAAGTTCTGTGATTACTCCTGGATGGCTCCACACTTGGCAAGAGTTGGAAAGGCCCACCCTCCCTCTCGCTGAAGAACAGTTCTGAAACGTGACAGCACTTCCTCACCCAGCCTCCCTCTTCGGCTCCTTCCCTTATCACCACAGAACCACCGAGGGCTAAACCTCACTAGTTGAAAAATGAACACTCAGTTAATCCAGTGGTTGTTTTTTTCCCACCCACAATCTTCCAAGCCACCAGCCTGATGATTTTTTGGACCGAGGTGCCTGATAATTTGAGAGTTGTGTAGAAAAAAAGACAGCCCAGACTAAAAGGATTAGCAGTTGTTTCCCTATATGGGCAGAGGAAAATAATTTCAGTTCTCAGAAAGCAATTGGAAGGCTAATTTCTCCCTTAAAGAGACAGTCCAGTATTGGATAATAATCACCTGATATTCCCAAAGCATTATTTAACTCAGGATTTCTCAACTTGTGCCACGCAGGCCAGACAATTCTGTGTTGTGGGGGCTGTTCTGGGCACTGTAGGACCTGACCTCTGCACTAGAGCCAGCGGCACAACTTCCCCAGCGTGACAACCAAAACCCCTCCAGACCTTGTTAAAGGTCCAGACTGGGTGGTGGTGAGCGGGGGCGGGGCACACAGCCACCTCCGGGTGAGAACCGCTAAATTTGTGACTACCACCGAATTCTCTTCTTTCTCTGTCACAACAAACAAATTATGGATGGTTCATTTTAAATGTTTAAAAAACTTCTCTTGGACTTCCCTGGAGGTCCAGTGGTTAAGACTCTGCACTTCCATTTCAGGGGGAGTGGGTTTAATCCCTGGTCAGGGAACTAGAGTCCCACATGCCGCGTGGCCAAAAAGAGAATGAATAAATTTAATAAATAAAGTAATAAACAAAAGTAGCTTTTAAAAAAGCTTTTTCCTTTCTTTCTCAAAGGTATAATAGATTTCAGAGTAGTATAAAAGACAGACTTTCCACTTTTCCTCGTCTCTGATTCTCATGGTTGCTTCACAGGGATTCAGTGACAATCAAGGACATTAATGAGTGGGTGTGCTAAGTTGCCTCAGTCCTGTCCAACTCTTTGCGACCTCATGGACTGTAGCCACCGGGCTCCTCTGCCCATGGGATTCTCCAGGCAAGAGTACTGGAGTGGGTCGCCATGCCCTCCTCCAGGGGATCTTCCTGACCCAGGGACTGAAGTGGCACTTTTTGGTCTCCCGCATTGGCAGCCGAGTTCTTTACCACTAGCGCCACCTGGAAAGGCCCAGGAACAATAAGTGAAGTGAAGTGAAAGGCACTCAGTCGTGTCCGACTTTTTGCGACCCCATGGACTATACAGTCCATGGAATTCTCCAGACCAGAATACTGGAGTGGGTAGCCTTTCCCTTCTTCAGGGGATCTTCCCAACCCAGGGATCGAACCCAGATATCCTGCATTGCAGGCAGATTCTTTACCAGTTGAGCCACAAGGGAAGCCCAATAAGAGTTCACACCTAAATGTGTATTTCTTATCCCAGGCACGGTAACAATGTTAACTCCTGAATTCTCACCACTCTCCTTTTTACAGGTGAGAAATAGAAGCACACTAGTTGTTTGTTTTCAGTTACAGGGCAGCATAAAACATTATTAATTTGTGAAAGCATAGCATACAGGCATTTATAAAAATATCACACCTATGGGCAATGAAAACTGGCACGACCATCAGGAACATTCCAGAGCAATGACCAGAGTTACAACCACTATCTTATCGAGACCGTTTCTTGATAAGGAAAATGAAGCATACCTTCTTTGGGTGCAACTGGATGAGAAAACCACATGCTTAGTAGGAAATATTCTTCATTGATTCAATAAATGTAAAATATCAAATGTAGCTTCACAGTTGACTGTATATCCTAGAAAAACATCTCAGTCACGTGAAAACCAAGAGTACCACGGTGCTCAGCCTTCCTTCCAGAGGCTCCTATAGACTAATGGTATGCTTCTCTATCCCCAGCGTAGTTACCCTCGTCTCCTAAGACACCTCAGGAAGCAGCAGGGGTGTCTGGGACCTTCCTTCTGATTCACGTAGCATGCACCTTCCACTCCTTGGGCCAATATTAGGAAGGCAATGTTGCATATATTCACCACCTAACAGATGCCAGCCCAAGGAATAATCAAAGTCTGTAAAAGCAAACTATCTTTTCTCAGTGTTTGAACACTGGCATTAACAACAAGGATGGCAGCAGCAACAACGGCCGCTTCTACCACGTGTGAGCAGCATGCTGCCTGCCAGGCTTTGTGTTCATTACCGCTTAACCCTCACAACAGCTCTGTGAGAATGTGAGCTGCATTCTATGAAGCCAGAACCCTATCTTTCAGATCTCTGTGTCTAGAAAGCCTAGCAGTGCCTGGGAGACTGCAGACCAAGAGCTGCCAAATGTCAAATGAACAATGCCTCTTGTTTTCTTAGTCTTGTCACCAAGTAAGACCCTCAGCAATTTGGAGATTAGGCTACAGGGGGAGTCTGCTTCCTCAGATTACATAATCCCTTCTCAAATAACCAGAAGCCAGACCTCATTTAGCAATCATTTCATTAACCTATGATTAAGAGGAATCTTAGATTTCAACTTCCTGTCCCCTCTGTGGAGTAAACTAATACATCTGTCTTTCACTATTATGTCTTTTACTGGATTCTCCACCATCATTATCATATCCACTTCCCCGACTTTGGGCTGCTCTGGTGGCTCAGGTAGTAAAGAATCTGCCTGCAATGTGGGAGACCTGAGTTCGATTCTTGAGTTGGGAAGATCCCCTGGAGAAGGGAACGGCAACCCACTTCAGTATTCTTGCCCAGAAAATCCCAAGGACAGAGGAGCCTGGAGGGCTATAGTCCATAGGGTCACAAAAAAGTCAGACATGACCGAGCAACGTTTCACTTCACTCCCAGACTTAACAAGAGCCATCCAGCTGGATGGCGGGTGGGTGTGCTGGAGGGTAGGGGAATTGGAATTTGTGGTACTTTCTACTTTCTCTAGTGCTTGGATGTTTTTGTAATAAAAAGTGAGTGAAAATAAATACTAAAAATTAAATAAAGAGGGGCTTCCTGGTAGTCCAGCAGTTGGGACTCCAAGTTTCCACTGCAGGCGGCGTAGGTTCTATCCCTGGTCAGGGAATTGGAATCCCATGTGAGGGCAGGTCAGAGGGCAAAAAAAAAAAAAAAAAAGAATCCCACGTGCCACATGATATGGTCAAAAAATAAAAAATAGTTAGCCATGCTCGCTGAATCATAGGCTTAGATTCTTGTATTTTCGCCTTTCTTGGGATCTTCTCCACGGGTCCTGTATGGCTCTCTCAGTTTGCCTGTCCCTCATGGCCAGGCTGACTTCATGTATGACTCTGCTCAGTTCTCCTGCCCACACCCTCCTCAAACCCCTCATGTATCCCTTCCTGACACAAGTCCAGAATTCTTTTCTCTACTCAAGCCAGGCCACAGGAAGCAGAAGCTGGAGACTTAAAATGTCTGTCAAAAGCACTTGTATATCTGAAACCTAGCTATTCTATTTGTGAAAAATGTACTTTTCAATAGGGTGCGAGCCATTTTAAGAAGGACCGGGCAGATACCACACAGTTTAACTCTGAGGTGTTACTATCTTCCTGTTCACAACTCCTCTAAGGGAGCATGTCCCTGACCAAGCCCCTGCTGCGGGTGTGAGGCCGGCCCAGCTCTTCCTTGGCCATAAGCAGAGCCACTCACATTGTTGCCGTGGAAGGTAGACCCAGGGCCCAGGGCCCGAGTTACTAAGGTGATGAAAGCTGGAGAGCTGGAGGACACGTGGTGCAGGACCCACGGCTGCGTGGTGAGTAAGCACCACACACGAGGGATATGGGAGGAAAGACACCCGGAAGTTGGGGGCAAGGCTTGGTGGACTTGGTGGTTGTCATTGCAAGTGACATTGAACCTACAGAGAAATTTAAGCGAAAATGGGAATTTCTCAGGAAGGTCAAGGAGGGAGACAGTCCCAGGGATTGAAACTATTTTCAGGTTCTCCCTCATGCTCATCTTTTTGGATGTGTGTATATGTGTGTGTGTGTGTGTGTGTGTGTGTGTGTGTGTCTGTCTGTCTGTCTGTCTCAATTTCAATGTTTTTCTCTTTATCTTTTTCATATATATACTTTTCTCTACACTAAATAGGACTCTTCTTCAGTGTGTTTGTGTGTGTGTGCTAGGAGGGTGGATATGGATGCAGAAAGTAAGCATGGAGCAGAGAACTTCAGTTTTACTTCATTCCATATCAGTTCAGTCACTCTGTGACCCCATGGACTGCAGCACTCCAGGCTTCCCTGTCCATCACCAACTCAAATTCATGTCCATAGAGTTGGTGATGCCATCCAATCATCTCATCCTCTGTTGCCCCCTTCTCCTGTCTTCAATCTTTCCAAGCACCACAGTCTTTTCCAACGAGTAGGTTCTTCACATCAGGTGGACAAAGTTTCAGCTTCAGCATCAATCCTTCCAAAGAATATTCAAGACTGATTTCCTTTAGGATGGACTGCTTGGATCTCCTTGCAGTCCAAGGGACTCTCAAGAGTCTTCTCCAACACCACAGTTCAAAAGCATCAATTCTTCAGCACTCAGCTTTCTTTATAGTCCAACTCTCACATCCATACATGACTACTGGAAAAGCCACAGCTTTGACTAGACAGACTTTTGTTGGCAGAGTAATGTCTCTGCTTTTTAATATGCTGTCTAGGTTGGTCATAGCTTTTCTTCCAAGGAGCAAGTGTCTTCTAATTTCATGTCTGCAGTCACCATCTGCAGTGATTTTGAAGTCCAAAAAGATAAAGTCTGTCACTGTTTCTATTGTTTCCCCATCCATTTGCCATGAAGTGATGGGACCAGATGCCATGATCTTCGTTTTCTGAATGCTGAGTTTTAAGCCAACTTTTTCATTCTTCTCTTTCACTTTCATCAAGAGGGTCTTTAGTTCTTCTTCGCTTTCTGCCATAAGGGTGGTATCATCTGCATATCTGAGGTGACTGATATTTCTCCCGGCAATCTTGATGCCAGCTTGTGCTTCCTCCAGCCCAGCGTTTCTCATGATGTACTCTGCACATAAGTTAAATAAGCAGGGTGACAATATACAGCCTTGACGTACTCCTTTCCCAGTTTGGAACCAGTCTGTTGTTCCATGTCTAATTCTAACTGTTGCTTCTTGACATGCATACAGATTTCTCCGGAGGCAGGTCAAGTGGTCTGGTATTCCCATCTCTTTAAGAATTTTCCAGTTTGTTGTGATACACACAGTCAAAGGCTTTGGCATAGTCAATGAAGCAGAAGTAGATGTTTTTCAAATTAACCATTTCAAAAAACAGAAAGCTCTGCCTTCCTTCTCTTAGATTCTGTATAAAATCTCAGGGAAGATTCTGAGCTGCCTGGCTTGGATACACTCTTGCCTAAGACAGGTCTTTATGACTGTTTATTCAATGGTCAATATGCCCTTCTTCCTCACAAACATAATTCTGATCCTATGCTCAGAAAGATGGATGCTTCCACATCCCCAAGAAGTAAATCATTCTTCATCAGGACTTCCCTGGAGGTCCAGTCATTAAGACTTTGCCTTCTAATGCAGGGGGTGTAACTTCGATCCCTTGTCAGGGAGCTAGGATCCCACATGCCTTGGGGCCAAAGAACCAAAACATAAAACAGAAGCAATATTGCAGCAAATTCAATAAAGACTCTAAAAAGTTTATTTAAAAAAAATCATTCTTCATCTACATTCACCATGGTACTCTGACTCCCATGTCAGGACTACTCCAGGCATGGGTATAGGACAACCTTAGCAAATGAGCTCTGACCCAAAGGAGAGTTTGTAGGAGAGTTTTGGGGAAGGTGTTCCCCAGTTTTGCTAAAATACACCAAACTGGGACTCCTTCCTGCCTTTGGACAAAGTTGTGCAAAGACATAATGCCTGGAGTCACAGCAGCCATCTTTGTAATCATGAGGGATAAACCTGAAGATTAAAATCATCATGCAAAGGATGGTAGCATGGAAACAGGTAAAGCTGGAACCTTGATGACACCCTAGGCCATTCAGTTAATCCTGGAACCATGTCCATTAGGAAGCCCATCAGAAAGGAGAATAATGGAACTAACGTTCAAAGTCAACTGAAATGAGGGACTAGTCCTAGGAGAAAGTGAAGAGCTACCTACTTGCTGAATCAGAATAAAGGCTGGTGGTTACTCATCTTACTATGTGTCAGGCAGTGTTCTAAGTGCTTTACATGTATTACTTCATTTAATCTATGCAACAACCCAACAAAATATCAATAGATACTTTAATTATTCTCTACTTTTCAGATAGGTAAAACAAAGCCCAGAAACACTGAGGAATTTGTCCAAGATCACAAATCCAGTAATGCCAAGGTGGGAAAATCACTGACACTTTTGACTCCTCCAGACTTAATCATCACATTAAACTTGGAAGTGTTCCTGCTGCTGCTGTTGCTGCTGCTAAGTCACTTCAGTCGTGTCCGACTCTGTGCGACCCCAAAGACAGCAGCCCACCAGGCTCTCCCGTCCCTGGGATTCTCCAGGCAAGAACACCGGAGTGGGTTGCCATTTCCTTCTCCAATGCAGGAAAGTGAAAAGTGAAAGTGAAGTCACTCAGTTGTGTCTAACTCCTAGCGACCCCATGGACTGTATAGCCTACCAGGCTCCTCCATCCATGGGATTTTCCAGGCAAGAGTACTGGAGTGGGGTGCCATTGCCTTCTCCCGGAAGTGTTCCTGGTTTGCTGCAATTGAATTCCTCAAGCTTCACTGCTACCCTTCCAAAAAAAATCCTTTCATTTGAGCTGGTCTGAGTGGGTTTACCCTTACTGCACCCAAATGTTCCCCGAGGCACCAGCATTGGCCAAACTGGGGCTTCCTTTCTCTGCCCCTTAATAATTCTGTGAGTCTCGGGGTCCATTTGTTAAATGTACTGTTATATGTTAAATGGTGGTGGTGGTTTAGTTCCTAAGTTGTGTCCGAGTCTTGAGACACCAAGGACTTTAGCCTGCCAGGCTCCTCTGTCCATGGGATTTCCCAGGCAAGAATACTGGAGTGGGTTACCATTTCCTTCTCCAGAGGATCTTCCCAACCCATGGATTGAACCCACATCTGCATTGGCAAGAAGGTTCTTTACAGACTGAGCC
This sequence comes from Redunca redunca, assembly GCA_006410935.1. Lineage (NCBI taxonomy): Eukaryota > Metazoa > Chordata > Mammalia > Artiodactyla > Bovidae > Redunca > Redunca redunca. The sequence continues at coordinate 147,917 of SJYQ01096488.1, forward strand.
ACCAGGGAAGCCCCCCAGGTGTTAAATGTAAAATATTCAGTGTCCAAATCCCCACTTTAAAACTCCTCACTTGGTGGGATTCTTGGTTCCTTGGTTTGCTCCTTCCCTCATTGTCATGTGGCCAATATTAGTTTGAGGTCTTTTAGGGGCACTGTTTCTAGTGTGATCGGACTTATTAATTAAAATATTAATGAGACTTAACAAAAGATGAAGCTGATGACACTGCCTTATTATATCCTCACCTCTAATTTTATCTGGTTTGTAACTTTTCAAAGTTTTTGCATTAAGTGGCATCCTGCATTCACATACATCTCTGTGCCTCTGTGAGATTAAGAAGGCATTTCTATGGCCCTACTACTATTTATTCAAGTCACACCCTCCCTCCCTCACTTATTCAACAAATATTTGCGTATCCGCCATGCCCCAGGCACTATTCTAGGCACAGGTATCAACAGTTTTTGTTCTCTGCCCTCATAGAGGGCAATAAAGTGTAATGAGATGCCAGATCATTTTTTTTCCCCTCTAAATCAATAGGAGTGCTACCACAAATGAAAAAGGTTCATAGGACTGGATAAAGCAGTTGCGGGGCACATTCAAATGGGATTTAAGGGCGCAGATCCTGCTGGCCGGCTGCCTGGGTTCAAACTCTCTCTCAACTGCTCTCTCACCATATGACCTTGAATAGTTCCTGAACTGGTATCACAGTTGTTTAATAACTTGATAAATGGGGATTAAAATTATAGCTTTGTCTGTAGGCTTTTTAGGAGTGCCTCTTTATCTGTTATTTAAAATATAAATTCATACAAGTATTTGTTCAAAAGGAAAAGCAAGCTATAGTCTATTCCTACCCGCTGATCATGACTAAGCAACTCTGCATCAAGTAGCAGTGATATGACCACACCCTGATATTTGAATCTGTAAATGGGAGCACAGGACTGTTGACACTGGGAGAATAGGGGCTTCAGGCACCCGGACCAGCGTCACCACTGCAGGCCCAGGTTCACCACTGCAGGCGGATGACCCATCTGACCCCTAAGTCGAGCAGAGGTTCCACAATCATCTATTTATTGCTCTCAGAATCCTTAATTTAAGATGTCGGTTAAAGAAAATTTACAGTGACTTTCCCTGCAGAATTTAGTTTTCAATAAGCATATCTTGAAAGAAAGCAGAATCAAATTTGGAAGAGAACTTAAGAAACCACGCTGCCATCCAAATGCTTGAGAACCCCTCTGCCCACTGGTTACCCAGCCTCCAGTGGAATGTTCCCACTGCCGAGAGTACACATTTTTAGCCTCTTCCTTTACCTATCATCTCTAGTTACCATCAAGAATTTCCTTTTATTGTCCCCAAAACCACTTTTTCTGATTCTGGAGCAAGGATAAAATAACCCTGATTCTAAATGATGGCCTTCAAATGCTTGGAGAAGAAGATTCCCTCTCTTCTAGTTTCTGAGCTAGTCACTACTTGACCTGAGTTCTTACCAAAATCCTTCAAAAGTTCAAAGGAGGAGACACAGAGGTGTGTCCAAGAAGATAATTTTGAAACAGAGTTCTCAAAGCAGCCAGGAAAACCAGTCTTGCTTCTGGGCTCAGGGAAGAAGGAAAAGACATGGATTCCTTGTTTTAATTACATCTGCACTAAGTTCCTCCCCATGTGGGATCCTGTGGCCTGAAGGAGGGATCCATATCAGAACTCAAACATGAGTACATTGCGAGAGCATGTGAATTCAGTGGAATTCAACAGGATTTTTGTAGCTGAAACTTAAACCAAATGTATCCAAAGACACCTGTCCCTAGAGAGTATGAACTTAGTGTTTTCCTAAGACAGATAATGCTATAGTTTAAACGGGCTAGTTTTTAAAAAGTAAGCCCTCATATGTTTGAAGATATAGAATTGGGACCCTCTTAGATGATAAAATCGAACAGCTCAGGAGCCAAGTGTGGGAGTTTAATTCTCATAAAGACGATCAGCTTTAATCAGAACAACACTCTCTTCTATATGGTCACATTATTCTATCTTTAAATCCTAGGTGGTGATAATAATAGCCACTTTTAGGAACACTGGCTAACAATTATGGAAGAATTTTTATATGGTAGGCACTTAAGGCTTCAAATAAGTTATTTCATTTAAACCCTGCAACAGTTTTGTGAATTAAGTCCTCATAGGGTTCACTCAGAGAAAAAGTCAAATGCCTTGCGGTGGTCCAGAGGGCCCTGACCTTTGCCCCCACTGCACTCATCTGGTTATTTCTTTCACATGCCATCTTTACTGCCCCCAGGGCCTTTGCACTTGCTGTTCTCTCGGTTTCTATCTTCTTTCCCAGCTCATCCCCAGGCTTAGGTTCTCACCTCTTTCATGTCTTATTTCGTCTTCCTTCATCACCTTCCTCGTAGGCCTTCTCTCACCACCCTTCAGAAAATGACAATATCGCTTCTGGTTATATTCCCTGCTTTAGGTTTTTCCATAGCAGTTATTTTATAACCTAGTTATTTAGGGGTTTGTCTGTCTTGACAGAATATATGCAAGGATTTTTGTCTACTTTTGTTCACAACTCTAAATCCCCAGCATGTGGAACACAGCTGGCACGTGGTAGACACTGTATAAATACTTACTGGTTAAATTTTATACATGAGGCAATCAGTACAGAAAGGGCCAGGGGTCATGCTTTTCATAGAAAGACTAAGTTAAACTCAAGAGTATACATCCTTTTCCCAAGAGTTGGTCACATTATTTTTGACCGTCAGGGGTAATATGTTAGATCTGAATAATACTTCCAAACAATACTAGCAATCAAAAATGTAAAGAAGTATTCCACATGTGTACTATATTCATGAGTTCTACATGTGTAGGAAAAATCACTTGTCAGAATATTTTTTGACTCTACAGAAGCATTTTATTTGACAAGATTTGAGGATATATATATTTATATCCTCTTCAGGTTTTTAAATGAAAATATAAATACTTAAGACATATACATGGAATATAAGAAAAATGATAAAGATGTTCTTATTTGCAAAGCAGAAATAGAGACACAGATGTAAAGAAAATATGGCTACCAAAGGGAAAAGGGATAGGGTGGAATGAATTGGGAGATTGGGATTGACATAGATAGAGTACTGAGTTATGGGTAAAATAGATTACTATGAGAACCTACTGAAGAGCACAGGGAACTCTCCTCAGTGCTCTTTCGTGACCTAAACGGGAAATGAATTTAAAAAGAGGGGACACTGTATACATATAGCTGATTCAGTCTGCTGTACAGTAGAAACTCACACGACATTGTAAAGCGAGTATATTCCAATAAAAATTAAGGAAAGAAAATATAAATGCGTACATATATAAAGACTTGAAAATGTATATGTATATTCATTCTCATGAAAACATTTTCCCAGAGTTGTACAACAGCAAGAATGACAGCTTATTATAGATGCCATTCATTCAGGGATCATTTCCCGAGTTCCTTTTATGTGATTATATTTAACCTTCCTAATAATGCAGAAATCCAATTTGCAGATGAGGAACTATGCTCTAACAGGTTGTGCACCTTCCTAAAATAGCCCACTACAGGGTAGAATTTAGAATGGAATATAATTCTTTTGTCTCCATCTAGAACGCCCACTCCTGCACTCACAGCTGCTGGTTAGGCTTCAGGTATTTAACATTGTACAGGCGCTTCTATCCTGAGGAAGGAACTCAGCTACTATAAATGGCTGAGAGCCCACCGACTGAAACACTAAAAGCTATATATATTACTTTCCTCTCTCTTTCCCCAAAGTCTACTCTTACACAGATTTTAGAGACTGATAGTGGAGCCCCTACATCATCACAGTAAAAGTAGGGTCTTTGTCTGAAGTTCATTTCATTCACTAAACATCCAGTTTTATAAAGCTCACATTATTACAGAGGGAAAAAAAATGCAGCTGCTGACAGGATCTCTAAGAGCAACAAATACCAGGAAAATCTCAAAAGTCTGACCACTTTTTTTTTCGTAACCGGAGTTTTGCCAATGATTTCGCCACAGCTTTGAAAGCTTGTTTTCACCTCTACCCTTTTCCAAAAGAGAATTCCACCCCAGGGGAGAGAAAAAAAATTAAGACCTCAAACCAAGTACAAATTGCTCATTTAAAGAACAGGAATTAAGAATGTGGGGGCTTTTCTTCCTTAAAAGCTCATCACTCTGTAGAAAGAATTCAAACTCTGTCTTTCTGAGCAGTGGAGCTGGTTTTGGGGTTTTGTGTTAGTTAATTTTAATTAAAAAAAGGGGGGGGCACCATTCTTGAGAAGCTGTTGCTATGAGACTTCCTGGGCCTCAACAGATGGCCACAGAGCAGTTCTCAGCCCCAGCTCGGGCTCTGAAGCCCTCCACTCAGGCATACCATTAACATTCCTGAAATACTTTTGGAGGCAAATGCAGGCCAGCCGCCTTCAGACGGCCTCACCCGCAGCTCCTGGGCCGGCCTCCCTGGCCACTGGGCCTGGGCTGAGATTTGTTATAAATGAATGATCAGGCCTCTCTAGGAAAAGGGCACACCAAAGATGCTGCTGTCAGCGGAGGCTCTGGACAAACTTTACTCACACTCCCCTGGGGGTTTTGAGTCCTTCGGGTGAGCAGGTGGTGCACATGGGTATGCAGACATTCAAACATATGTGCACGCACACACACACACACACACATGCACAGGCACCTCACTCCACACCCAATTCAGTTCATTGTTGGAAAGCCTCTGACCCCTCCGCAACACAGTGGTCCAGTTGTGAGCAGCAGAGTTTTGGACTGAAGCCTTTTCAGTCTCCAGAGTTGCTGAGGAAGAGGCCTAAATATTCCTGATTTCTCCTCTGACAGAAAGGAAGGGAGAAAAGCAAGGCGGGGCAGATTCTACATTCACACTAACTTCTTGGTGCTGCTGGACAAACCATTCTGCATCATCACTTTTCTGGCTCTTCCTAACTGGGATGATGATATTGACCTACATGCATCAGAGAGAGGAACTGATGAACCTGATTAATAAACAACTGTGAAATCACGGAATATCAGTGAATGAATATCATAGGACCAGCCTCCAGTGCTGCCAGGGAAGAAGATAAGGAAGGAACTTAGAGACGGCACTTCTGGGTCTAATCATAGGGGCTTGCCATCCTTGGACGGCTGGTCTGGATTACCAACCACAGGTTTTGGTGGAAAAGGTCTCCCAGTACCTGCATGGGTCACTAAGGAGCTTTGGGACTTGGAAAAAAACTAGTGATTCTCAACAGTCACAGCTTTTCAGGGTGGGGCTCATTTAAATTCCATCTCCTGAGCTGTCGTCACAAAACCAGGTCTGGAGTGTACAAGCAAAGTCCTACCAAAGTGTCTGACGCCAGTGTCTCTGGCTCACTTGACAGGACATCAGAGCCATCCCACCAGTTTCATTTCACAGACGTTCGTTAAGAGCAATTCTCCCTGTGATATCAGATGACAGGCCACAAACACCGCACCGCCACCATCATCTGACGTTCATTTTAAAATCCAATCTGTGCAACTAGGAGCAAAACGACTTGAGACTGCTTAGGTTCCCACCTTCCAAAATCACCCATCTGTTCAGACATAAAGCTTTCCTCTCGTCTCCAAGTTATGAACATTAGGATTGCTGGAAGCAATTTAAAAACACAAAACAAAACATGCCTTTTAGAAGCTCAGCCTAACAGGAAGTGCACCTCCTTCCTATTAACCAGGGACTTTTTCATGAAGCCATCTATAGCGGGGTGGAGATGAGGACTTTTTCCATTTGTCTAGTTTGGCCCGGTTGTTCAGATTCTGAGCTCACAGGGCCCTCATCCTCACCCACCCGAGTCAGAAAAGCCTGGGGTCAAGGCTGGAATCTGGGACTCTTTTGAGGAAGGAGAGGAGGAGAGAGAGAGGTGAGGGGAGGGCAGAGTCTGACATGGCTTCATTTGCATAGCTGACCCTTTCTTGAGCAGAGCCACTGGGGCACACACAGTGTGTCTGGCGGGCAACAGTACTGTGCCTCATTGTGTGTTCTCCAGAACACTAGAGGGGTCCATCCCCATGGTCCCTGTGGGTGAGGGAGCCTGGCAGTCATTCCACAGCTCCAGAAAGGAGACACTGGGGAAAAAAAATAAATATAAGATACTTAATCCCGGGTCCCACTAACTCTAACAATGCTGTTCTTGGGATGAAATTTATGTGTGTGTATTAGTTATTAACCATTGTGTTAACTTACACATTCAGGGGTCCCCTTATACTCTGTAGATAGGTACAGGGTTTTCTACAATATGAAATGTGTGGGTTTTGTGACTTTACTTCCATTTTAATTAGAGCAGGTCAGGAAGCAACAGTTAGAACTGGACATGGAACAACAGACTGGTTCCAAATAGGAAAAGGAGTACTTATATGCAGAGTACATCATGAGAAACGCTGGGCTGGAGGAAGCACAAGCTGGAATCAAGATTGCCAGGGGAAATATCAATAACCTCAGATACGCAGATGACACCACCCTTATGGCAGAAAGTGAAGAACTAAAGACCCTCTTGATAAAAGTGAAAGAGGAGAGTGAAAAAGTTGGCTTAAAGCTCAACATTCAGAAAACGAAGATCATGGCATCCAGTCCCATCACTTCATGGCAAATAGATGGGGAAACAGTGGAAACAGTGGCTGACTTTATTTTTCTGGGCTCCAAAATCACTGCAGATGGTGACTGCAGCCATGAAATTAAAAGACGCTTCCTCCTTGGAAGGAAAGTTATGACCAACCTAGACAGCATATTAAAAATCAGAGACATTACTTTGCCGACTGAGGTCTGTCTAGTCAAGGATATGGTTTTTCCAGTGGTCATATATGGATGAGAGAGTTGGACTATAAAGAAAGCTGAGTGCCAAAGAATTGATGCTTTTAAACTGTGGTGATGGAGAAGACTCTTGAGAGTCCCTTGGACTGCAAGGAGATCCAAGCAGTCCATCCTAAAGGAAATCAGTCCTGGGTGTTCATTGGAAGGACTGATGCTGAAGCTGAAACGCCAATACTTTGGCCACCTCATGTGAAGAGCTGACTCATTTGAAAAGACCCTGATGCTGGGAAAGATTGAGGGCAGGAGGAGAAGGGGACAACAGAGGATGAGATGGTTGGATGGCATCACTATGGACATGGGTTTGGGTGGACTCCGGGAGTTGGTGATGGACAGGGAAGCCTGGCATGCTGCAATTCATGGGGTTGCAAAGAGTCGGACACGACTGAGCGAGTGAACTGACTGACTGAGAGGTTTTGAAACTAGCTCTCTCTTCCTTTCTGTTTCTTTTTAGGACTCTGAGGTTATTATGGACAGTGAATTTTTTTTTTAAGATAGTGATTAGGGTTGAGATGGTATTTATCCCTCCCTATACAGAAATGACTTATTCTTAAACCAGGAAACCAACTTTGATTTATACATTCTCTAATTTGTAATTCATAGGTGAAGGTAGCATTTTGAACTCGAATTCAATGCTAAATATTCAGTATTTATTTAGCTTTCCACATTTACTTGTCCTTTAATCCCCTCAATATTTATAATTCACTTAATATCTACCTACCAACTGATCTGATTTTTCAATCATCACCAACCATCTGTACTATGGGGCATGTACATTATATTTTAAATGATTTCTGTAGACTTGCATGATGACCACATTCCAACCCGTTGGCAATGTCATTTCTGATGCTTCTATTCATCAGAGCAGCATTTTTAGTATTTATATTTAGTATTACAAATACGCTGATCTTATTACAGGAAAATATCTTTATAAAGAATATTTAGCTAACAGCTGAGAAAGATGGAGACTTCCGACTGCCTATAAATAAGGAAAGAAAAAAACATATTTCAGGATGATTAATATAGATCTTGAGTATATGGTTTCTGAATGTTTATTGCCTTGCTTTTCACCACTTCTGTCTGTTCTATTCCTGTTTACTGGTTAAATGGAATCATTTAGAAGTGGGGAACAGCTTCCTCCTATCTTTGAAATTAATATAGTAGGGAAAATAGCCTCAGAACCTCTTTGGATTTATAAATGGATCCTCACCCATATACAGAAAGTTTTCATTAAAAAAAAGCAAAACTTTTCTTTCTTATCACAACAAGCAGGCAAGGGTGTAAGCATCTGTCCATACCACTAGTCGTTTTACCAACCTTGGATTACTAAACCCTACAATAAGAGTATGCTGACACCAATCCAGGAGGAAGACAGGATGGCCCCGAAGTATCTGTCGATCAACTTAAAGCACATAAAACGAAGTCATAGCAGAGCTTGAGCTTAATCAGGATCATGGCTTAATATTCCAGAGCATCTCACTGTGACTCAAAGTTAAGTCCTTCTGTCTAGAATCTGACTTTCTCTGGAAAATAAAGGTGAGGGGAAGTGAGCCAAGCAGTACAATCAAACCCCATGCTGGAGTGAAAGTCACTAATTCCTCCATGCTGAGCAAGCCTTAAAACAAACAAACAAAAAACGATTTCCTATCACAAGAGGAAAAAGTTAAAGACAGCTTTGAAAAGAAGTGGGAATGAGAATTAAATGATAGCTCCCAGGATTGCACGGTTGGGAGGAGCCTATGGCACAAGCACATACATTTGTTGGCCTTGATGAACAGTTACTTTATTCTACCATCCCTGGAGCTCCTCATCAAATAGGAAGGAGTGCACAGTGAGGTCCCAGCTGCCTGCAAGATGACAGTGGTTTGTCAAGTACCCACCCCCCACCATGTACATCTTTATTTCTGCCTTGGTATCGTTTTGCCAGCACATCTGACACTCAAATCACTTACAAATTTCATCATAAAAGCCTAAACTAAAACAACTCCCCAGACCTTCTTTAGTTTACCTGCCCGATACATGCATTTATGTCGAATGAAACGGAGAAATCCGGTCGAGAAATACCTGGTTTTAAAAGGACTTACCTTAAGGAAGTCTAAGCCGGCATTTCCACTGTCCTTGATTATCTGTTGGACATCTTCGTCCAGCATGACACGGGGCCAAGCCGGCGGCCCGAGGGGGCTCAGGGGCCAGGGGGAGGTGACATAGGGACACGAATCCAGTCCGGAAAGAATCCCGGGGAAGCAGCTCCGGGAAGGCGAAGGCGAGAGCTAAGACACAGGTGTCAGACACCACCCAGGCACCTCCGCTGGGAACCTGCAATCAGGCGGCTGCCCTGATTAGCCAAGCACTAAAGACAGTTCGGATTACTGCCCTCCTCCCAGCCAATCGCCGGCCGGCCTGCCTGACAGCGGCGGGCACCCTGATGTAAGGGGAAGGACACGCGGCCAGAGCCCAGAACCGGTTTCTGGACTGGCTGCGGGCATGCCGGCCCGGCGCACTCCGGGGCCGCGCTCTGCAGAAGCTGGCTCGCTGTTGCAAGCAGAGCTCGTGGCAACGGGTAAGCCCTCTCCTGCCGGTCCCCACAGGTCGCTCTAGGGTCCTTCGACTCACAAAACCACGATGAGAAGACAGTTAAATGGAAGGGAAGGACGATAGAATGAATGGGGCTGGGGGCGTCACTCACAGGGCGCCCCTGTCCGCTCTTCCTCTGGCCCCTTGCCGGTCCCCACTCGGGTTTCTGGGCAGCTGAGTAAGTTCAATTTTTAATTAGCTATAGTTTTTGCAAGCAACAGTCTCTCGCAGAAACTAGGAGGAGCAGAAGGAGACTCAACAGAAAGAACTATCTTTCTATCGTCATTGTTTCCGAAGCATAACGTTCAATACTGTTCAACCCTGGCAGACAAAAATTTATAAAAGGCCGTTCTCATAAAAACAAAACAAAACAAAGCAACAGTAAATGCAGTGCACTGGAGTGCCACTCGGCTCACCTTCGTGTGTGCAATCTTGGCAAAAAGAATTTCACTTAAACAGATCATCTGAGCCTCTGAAGCAGCAGGCCTTTGCAGCTGTATGGAAAAGCAGTGCTTGATTCAAGTTTGGGTATTTGCCCCAGACTGTAGGGGTCAGCTTAACAGTAACCATAGACACAAAGAGAGAGAAAAGGAGAAGGGCACACAGAAAGAGAATGACTGCAAGTGTGTCTGCATTCGTGGTTATGCAAATGCATTTTCATTAGTTTACTGACACCATGGTGGGAAAAAACAAACCATGGATCCACGTGTAATCTGTAAACCTCCTTGCTACAGAAACTTTAAAAGACTTCCAGATTATTTTTTCAGATGTGGAAAGATAAAAGGAAAGGGAGCACACACGCACGCATGCACACACACACACCCCATTCTGACATCACAGGGGGCATTATACTCTAAATACAGTAGTCATCTCCACTCCAGACACCAAGAAAGTCTGAAGCATCCTTGAGGATGTCAGTACATTTCGAAGGTGAGACTAACTTTATTTAGAGATTGTTCCTGTATTAATTAGCAGGACTGTCCCTCCAGAATGCTCCACTTGAGTTCCAGAGCTATTTCTGTTCCTATAATATGAAATATAAGGAAACAGGATTGAGGCACGTGGGAGATCAGAACAGAGGTGGGAGTGGGACAGAGAACCCTCTTTCAGGAGAGAAAGCTCTTCTAGACCTTGCACCCGGGATGCATTCCTTTGAAAGTAACCTTTTCTTTGCAGAAGGCAAAATTCTTTTTATCTTCTTTAAAAACCTTTAATTTTATTTTGGACTATAGCTGATTAACAATGTTGTGATAGTTTCAGGTGGACAGCAAAGGGACTCAGCCATACATAAACATGTATCCATTCTCCTTCAAAATCACCTCTCACATAACAGGTTGCCACATAACACTGAGCAGAGTTCCCTGTGCTGTATAGTAGGTCCTTGTTGGTTATCAGCTTTAAATGTAGCAGGGTGTACATGTCTATCCCAAACTCCCTAACTGTCCCTTCCTTCCACACTCTCCCTCTTCCCCAGGAAGGCAAAATTCTTATCCCAGTTTCGTGTTTTCTTCCTCGACCCCAGAGCCTCCCCAGACACCACAGCTAATTTGTGTGTCCTTCTATCACAGCTACTCTCACCAAACCATAGGTCAAGGGCAGCCAGGCTACAAAATTCATTTTGAATGTGTCAAATTTAACAACCTGCTACTGCTGGCCAGGCAGTAGCCAGCTGGTCTTTCCAGTGCCCATGACAAATGGTTGTGCCTGACATGCGTTTTTCACAACCAGCCATCTAGTATGGGAATGCCATGCCCAGCACCAGTGGGACATTCCCACTGGCTTAAAGGAGCCAGGAGTCCACCCCCTCTTCATTTCACCAGTAACTTTTTAGTTTAGTTCTACACAACCTAAGCTCACTTCAAATCTACTCCCATTCAAGCTGCCTGTTACAATATGCTCAACAGATTAGTGGCTCCAAGAATTATGTCATTGTATATGTCCTCCTGGGTGATACGTTACATTAGGAGAGACGATATTGTTACATAGTTCTTTAGAGAAACTAAAAGAGCAGGCAAGTAAAGAGAAAAGATTGTACTGAAGCAATCAAATCGCCTGTCCGTTCACAAATTATGAGATGGATAAGGGAACCGTTGTTATATTTACAAAGAATGAATACCTATGTAGTATTAGACAGAATCATACAAAACTGTCAGTATTTGACAATTTTTGGTAGACTACAACAGCAATTTTATGTGATTCAACCTGTAGCTGAACTATAGTCAAATACTATATAACTAGGACTTAATTATGTGTAGATAGGTGCTATGTTGTATTCTCTAACCACCACAGTTCTATAATGTAACACTGTGATTACTGTTACAGTTTTACAGATGAGGCAAGGGAAGCTTGGGGAGGCTAAGTAAGGCATTGAACACCTCACAGCTAGCAAGCATTGGAGTGGGGATTCAAACCCTGACAATCTGCTCACAGAGCCTATACTTTGAACCACCCCCATCTCCCCATTACGAAGGAAAATTTGAATTCTGACTGTGGCGTTCACTAGCTTTGTGACTCTGGGCAGATTATTACTAAGCTTCTCCAAGACTCAGTTTTCTCTCCTCTGAAATGGGATTGACAACAAACTTAGCGGATATGAGGACAAAACGTGCTGACGTAAGCAAAGCACGTACCCTAGAGGAAGAGCTCAAATGTTGCCTCCTTATGGAGGAAGGGACAGGACAGTGACTGCCACCTTCAGCAGAACCTGAAGCGACAGCGCGCGGCGTGTTCTCATCACCCTTCGGTGGTGCAGCGGCCACTCACGGGCAGAAGGACAGTGCAGCCTGGGTGCTCGAGTCTGGAAGCGCTGCTCTTCAGAGTCCGTGATGGTTACTCTGGCAAAGAGGAAGTCCTTCACGCTGGAATGTGCAGCAGCCCCCCACCACCCCCAATCTGGAAGAGAGACTCTCCACGCCATGCTGGTCCCCCAGATCTGACTCTCAGCCCCGTCTCGTATTTTCTGCTCCCTCTACTTCAGATTTCTCCTGAGAATCTGAAACACTTTCACCGACACCTTAGACTTCTCATTTATCCTCTCTTGGCTTCTTTAGCAATCAGCTGTAGAGGGCTAGGCAATCCATGCTGAAAAGTACTGATGATCCAACCTGAAAGCGGAGCTGTAGAACCCCCAGGACTGGACCGGGAGTTGGGGGGCTTCACTTTTGGCTCTGCCGCTGACCTGAACGAGTCATTTATTATCTCTGGGCTCTAGTCTTCACTAACCTAGAACATCACTAAGTTTCTTCCCAGTACTAATATCTGTGGTGAGGAGGAAAAAAAGAATATACTAGATGAATTTTTGAACAAGCGTGAGTTTTTCTTTCTCCTTTTCTCTAAGAGCTAATGGCTCCCCTCCTCAGGCACATCTTGTTTCCTTCTGGTTACCTTTAAACACCCACAGGCAGGGAGGTTTTCTGTCACTCTGTTGATAAACTACAGACCGAGATATTTAATAGATGGCCTTGATTTCAGAACACCAGACTGCCGTGGTATTTGTCCTTAATTATTCCCACATGTCCTTGTAGGGTACTTGTTTGTGGTTAGAGATGGAGTTCTATGGAGAGAAAGCCTCACTAAATAATGAAAAAAAAAATGTAGTTTTCTTATTTTCAACTTTGTGTCTGCATCCTTTCCTAACAGTTACATTGTTCTCTAGCAGTTGCAAGGTAGACTCATCTACTATGTCAGGTAGATTTGACGCCTGTAGGGCACTTACTTGCCTATACTTTTATGGCACAGCCCAGAAGCTCAAAGTTCTTTCACGGAGTATGATTTTTAAAATTAGATGTTTGTCCTCAATAGCCTGTGATAAACCATAATGAAAAAGAATGTATACAAATGTATAATGGAATTATGTTATACAACAGAAAGTGACACAACATTGTAAATGAACTATACCTCAATAAAAGATAAGATGAAATAAATAATAAAGGCATTGCCCATAATCTACCCCTCCCACCCCTGCCGCAAAATGTATCCTCAATACTCCCAGGAGGAATTGAAAGAATTTTATGAATGGAAGAAATGGAAGCAGACACTTGTCCTCTGGTCTGCTTTCTTTCCACAAAGCACTCACCACCTAACATACTGCATACTTTACATATGTATAATGTTCATTATTACTTTTCTCTGCTCACAAGGATGTCAACTCCATGAGCACAGAGGTATGTCAGACCATGGCTGAGTCCCAAGCACCTAGAGCAATGACTGGTCATATATTAGATGCTCAATAAATAAATAAATTTTGTAAAATCATGTAAGTGATTCAGGTTAAACTGTGCCCTATACATCTCACTTTTTAGAAATCACACTGTGTCATCAGCAAGAACAGACTTTATACAAAATATCACAGCTAAGGCGAGAAAAGTGAACAAATGTGGGTTCAGAAGCAGTTTAGTCCAATTCTGCAAATTCCCACATAGAGCTTCCAGACTGAAAGAAAACTGGGCAGTGAGCCTAGGGAGAAACTTAATAAGCTCCGTTTCTTTTTTCTAGTCCATTTTCCTTCAACTTCATGGGAAATTGGATTTGGTGGAGAAAACTCCCAAGTGTGTCTAAAGGAGTCAGATCCTGAAGGACATGCCAAGGGAAGTGAACACAGAGCAGCTGAGCCATGCTCACTTTGTGTTCAAGTGAACATTTTTCAATCCCAATCTGACCGAATGTTGACATCAAGGTTGATGAGTAATGCCCATATGCCTCTGAGTGTCATAAAAGATGTCAGTTAAGTCCGAAGTGTTATAACATGACTGATGAGAGTCACCTTTCTTGCATTTAAGTCTCTCTCCTTCCTATCGTGCTGCCTGTGACCACAGAGACCAACAGGCCTGAAGTTATCGATCACTCGTGGTCTTTCTCCTGTCTTCACATTCTCTAATTCTTTAGGGGAAACCAAGGTATTTCATCACAATAATATTAGTGGTCACAAGGTAGTAAATAAAGGTATTGGATTTGGTCATCCCTTCAAAGTCCCAATATCCCCATTGGGGAATACCAAGCTACCATTTAGTGCTAAGAATAACAGGCAGAGGAATTACATTTGGGTTCACATTTTAAGTCTTCCCTGGTGGCTCAGAGATTAAAGCGTCTGCCTCCAAGGCAGGAGACCTGGTCGGGAAGATCCCCTGGAGAAGGAAATGGCAACCCACTCCAGTATTCTTGCCTGGAGAATCCCATGGACGGAGGAGTCTGGTAGGCTATAGTCCATGGGGTCGCAAAGAGTCAGACATGACTGAGCGACTTCACCTCACCTCACATTTTATCCTCAAGGATAAAAAGAAAACTCGGGAAAAGAGCATGCTGAACACAAATTACAGTATTCTTTATTTTTATTTTTTACTTTTTATTTTATATTGTAGTATAGCTAGTTAACAATGTTGTGATAGCTTCAGGTGAACAGTAAAGGGACTCAGCCATATGTATACATGTATCCATGCTCCCCCAAATTCCCCTCCCATCCAGATTGCCATATAACATTGAGCAGAGTTCCCTGTACTATATAGTAGGTCTTTGTTGGTTATCCATTTAAAATATATCAGTGTGTACATGCCCATCCCAAACTCCCTGACTATCCCTTTCTTGCATCCTTTCCCCCTGGTAACTTAAGTACATTCTCTAAGTCCAAATTATGGTATCCTTAAAGACTCATCATGGGCTTCCCAGGTGGCTCAGTGGTAAAGAATCTGCCTGCCAGTGCAGGATCCCTGGGTTGGAAAGATCTCCTGGAGAAAGAAATGGCAACCCACTCCAGTATTCTTGCCTAGGAAATCCCATGGACAGAGGGGCCTGGCAGTCTGTGGGGTCACCAAGAATCAGACACAACTGAGCTCGCATGCATAATGACTCATTTAAATCTCTAGGAAAATTACACAGCTAAAATAAAAACAATGAGTAACAGGCAACAATACAGACATATACGTATTTATCAACAGTTTCATAGCAGGGTGCTTACTTTTTATCAGGGAGAAAGTGTACTTGACATAGTTTACCTCTTCCAACAACCCTACTAGGGAGGTGCTATTTTTACACCCAGTTCTTAGGTGAAGAATCTGAGGCACTAAGAGATTAAACACTTGCCCAGGATCACAAAACAAACAAGTGGTAATACCAAGGTTTGAACCTGGGCAGCCTGATTTCAAGGAACATGCTCTTAAACACTACTGTCTATGCTGGGTCTGTTGTGACTTAGAAGTGGGATGTGGACGGCATGCAAAGTGTCGAGGAGTTTGGGGTATTTTTCCAGCTGCCAGATTTCTCCCTAGGGAGACTATGCCATCCCGCCCCCAGCCACATATCAGCCAAGTGTATCAGTTGAATGGCGCCAGCCAGCAGTAACAAGAGAGGCTGTCAAGCAATTAGCCTGATGATAATTTGGTATAATAAAACCTGCTTCAAATCATAATTTAAACAGACAGTGTGGAGAACATTCTTCCTTTCTCTTTCCTAACCCTCCATCTTGTCTACAGTCTCAAAAGGCAGTTTGAACCGCGCTGGGACTGACAAACCCATCCTCCTAGAGAAAAGAAGAAAAAAATGTGACAGGAGACACATACAGGCAGGCAGTGTGCGGTCTACTTGGGTACCTTTCCACTGGACCACATGGCCTCCTCATAAAAATTAGCAAACGATGTGCTTTCTTGTTGGTCAATCGCTAAGTCATGTCCAGCCCTTTCAATCCCATGGACTGTAGCCCACTGGCTTCTCCGTCCGTGAAATTCTCCAGGAAAGAATACTGGAATGGGATGCCATTTCCTTCCCCAGGGGATCTTCCCAACCCCGAGATCTAACCCACGTCTCCTGCATTGGCCAAGCAGATTCTTTACCACTTCTTTACCAGGGAAGAATTCTTAATTCTTCCACAAGAATATGATAAATTTCAGTTCTTAATCAGGAGCAAAATGAAACTTACTGAATTCAGTATCTGACTAGGTGTTCATGCTTCGCATTATATAAGGATTGGTGGTGGTGCTTTGAAGGCTGACGTTAAGTATCTAGGTTCTTTGATTTTTAAAACAATTTAATGTTAAAAGAATCTGCCTCCAAGGTAGGCGCCACAGGAGTTATGGGTTCGATTCCTGGATCAGGAAGATCCCCTGGAGGAGCGCATGACAACCCAACCCAATCCAGTATTCTTGCCTGGAGAATCCCATGGACAGAGGAACCTGGCAGGCTACAGTTCATGGGGTAGCAAGGAGTTGGACACGACTGAGTGACTGACACTTTCACTTTATCTGTCTTTATTTACCTAAACTAATTTCCTGGGCTTGTGAGAACACTGTCGTGTATGAATATAGACAGGAGGCATATTTGGATGTTGAAATTTGGATTTGGACTTTTTCTCTCTCTCTGGAAATTTGTGCAGCGTGGAAATGGGATTAGAACAGTGGGAGCTACAGAATTTGCTACGGTGCTGGGGTTCCCTGGTGACAAGCAGATTGTGTAAAGGTTGCATGGAACTTATCTTGAAGCTGCGCTCTGCATGCTAAGTTCACTGTTTTCACTTACACCAGAGCCATTTTCTAAAGATCCTTTCAGTCATCCTTAACAAGATTGAGAAAACATCAATGGTTTGTAGCAAAGAATATTATTTTATTGGGTGGGCAACTAATGCAAATTATTGGGAGGTGGAAAGGAGAATTAAAGCTCCACTGTCTGCCAATACCACCCTCGAGTTGTTGCCTCTAGAGAGGATGAGCTCATTCACTTGATGCCAAATGACTGGAAGGGTAGCAACAATAAAGGGAGCTAGAAGGCTACCTAGTCAAATCATCAGACAAAGCTCTCCCAGTGGCTCATCTTTTCAGGAAATGGGGAAAAGCCGATGGTTTATCATTACTTCTCATGTAGAGTGATATTATATGCAAACATTCCCAACACTATGTGTATATGTATATATATATAATCTTTTACCTCAATAGCTACAGTGAGACTGACTATCCTACTTAAACTCCAGAGTCAGATGGATTGCATCAGTTTCTTCATCTACTTAAGGTAGTTCAGAAACGCAACTAACATCTGGTGAAATACCCAAATTTATAAGGAACATCTGTTTCCAGATTGAGATCTGAACTCTAACATCCAGGATTACATTCCACGGATAACCAGTTGAGTCAGGCATGTGACCTTTCCTCAAATCAATACCTGTTACTTAAGAACTTAAGCTATTTTTAACTCTGTACAGTTCAGTGGTTTTAAGTGCAATCATGTTGCTATGCAACCGTCACCAGCGCCCTTGTCCAGAACTCCTTTTACCTTACAAAACTGAAACTCTGTGCCCATAAAACAATAACTCCCCATCTCCCTCCCCCAGGCTCCGGCAACCACTATTCTACTTTTTGTGTCTCTGAACTGGACTACTCTAGGTACCTCATACAAAAGGGATCATAAGTATCTGTCCTTTTGTGACTGGCTTATTTCACATAGTGCAACATGCTCAAGATTCCACAATGTTGTAGTATGTCTGAATTTCGTTTCACAGTCCATAGAGTCGCAAAGAGTCGGACACAAATGAAGCGACTTAGCACACAAGCATGTGTACATTCAACGTGTGTATGTTGGGCTTGGAAACTGTAAGAGAGGGAATGAGACAATTTGCTAAAATCTTAAAGCTGTGGTTCTTTAGGGTACATCAGAACCACCTGGAAAGCTTGATAAACCATCAGTTACTAGGTTAAAACCCCAGCATTTTGGAGGAGAGCCCCAGATCTTGCATTGCATAGCAGGTCCTGGCTAGTAACCACACCTTTGAGAAGCACTGTAATCCACCCAGGATTGAGCCTGAAGGAGTCCAATTACCAAAGACTTCCCATAGCACAAAGTAGCATTGTGTCACATTACCTTAATCCATTCATCTGTTGATGGGCACTGGGTTGCTTCCATGTCATGACTGCTATAAACAGTGTTGCTGCAAAATTGGGTACATATATCTTTTTGAATAAGCATTTTCCCACCTTAGACAGGAGGCTTGGAGTTATAGAAGGAAGAAAGCATAAAAGTCCAATCCTTGCCATTCTAGCGCATTGTGGGAATGTGGGAGAGATTGGTGGTTAAGTCATACTGTCAGAACCAAGTTCAAGTTTCATGTCTCTGGTCTCAGGGAGAACAGGGCATTCATGCGAGGAAAGAGAGGGGAATGTCCAGGGTGTGAAGGAATCTTGGCTCTGTTGCTCCACTAGAGACTTCAGGAGAAGGTCACTGTAAAGGGAGCCTGGCTCAGCTCAATTTGGATGGATGTTGGATGCCATTCCAGTATGGAATGAGGCAGCTATGGTGGATGAAATGGGGGGGGATGATGCTGGAGTGGACCCCTGGGCTAGGGGATGTTGGGATGGAGAACTTAGCAGATGCTAAGGTGTTTGAAGCTAATGGAAGCAAGACTGACTATGCCCAGTGGGAGGTTGCCAGGGCTCTCCAGGGGCATTGCCGAGGCCAACACTGACCATGGACTCACCAGCTGCAGAATTCTGCCATGCTGTTCAGCAGTGACATGCCAGACTGCAGACAGAGCCGAGCGAGTAGGCGGCAGTGTGTCTAAAGACCCGTACTTGCCACTGCCAGACCCCTAGACAGTATTTTGGTGAAACAGTTGGGTAGTGAAGACAGAGGATGACATCGAAGAGAGGGAGCATTTTATGTTAAAGCAGTACCTCAATAGACTGACTATTCAAATGATTAGATCAGGATAACTTTTAACTTGACTAGGACTAAAAGTTATTGTTTCCTTGCTAACCAGCAAGTGTGAGACTGTGAGGAACATCAGATGAAGTTTTGTCAGAATAAAAGGCAACCCTTGTACACTGTTGGTAGGAATGTAAATTGGTGCAGCTACTATGGAAAACAGACTGGTTCCAAATTGGGAAAGGAGTACATCAAGGCTGTATATTGTCACCCTGCTTATTTAACTTCTATCCAGAGTACCTCATGCGAAATGCCAGGCAGGATGAAGCACAAGTTGGAATCAAGCTTGCCAGGAGAAATATCAATAGCCTCAGATATGCAGATGACACCACCTTTATGGCAGAAAGCGAAGAACTAAAGAACCTCTTGAAGAAGCTGAAAGAGGAGAGTGAAAAAGTTGGCTTAAAACTCAACATTCAGAAAACTAAGATCATGGCATCTGGTCCCACTACTTCATGACAAATGGATGAGGAAACAATGGAAACAGTGACAGACTTTATCTTTTCGGACTCCAAAATCACTGCAGATGGTGACTGCAGCCATGAAATTAAAAGATGCTTGCTCCTTGCAAGAAAAGCTATGACCAACCTAGACAAAATATTAAAAAGCAGAGACATTACTTTGCCAACAAAGGTCCATCTAGTCAAAGCTATGGCTTTTCCAGTAGTCATGTCTGGATGTGAGAGTTGGACTATAAAAAAAGCTGAGTGCCGAAGAATTGATGCTTTTGAACTGTGTGGTGTTGGAGAAGACACTCGAGAGTCCCCTGGACTGCAAGGAGATCCAACCAGTCCATCCTAAAGGAAATCAGTCCTGAATATTCATTGGAAAGACCGATGTTGAAGCTGAAATTCCAATACTTTGGCCATCTGATGTGAAGAATTGACTCACTGGAAAAGACCCTGATGCTGGGAAAGAATGAAAGCAAGAGAAAGGGACAACAGAGGGTAAGATGGTTGGATGGCATACCAACTAGATGGACATGAGTTTGAGCAAGTTCTGGGAGTTGGTGATGGACAGGGAAGCCTGGAGTGCTACAGTCCA
The DNA here is from genome assembly GCA_006410935.1 of Redunca redunca. Classification (NCBI taxonomy): domain Eukaryota; kingdom Metazoa; phylum Chordata; class Mammalia; order Artiodactyla; family Bovidae; genus Redunca; species Redunca redunca. Next base: position 168,052 of record SJYQ01096488.1, read on the forward strand.
TGGGGTCTCAAAGAGTTGGACACAACTGAGTGACTGAACTGAACTGACTATGGAAAACAGTATGGAGTTTCATTAGAAAACTAAAAATAGAACTATCAGATGACCCAGCAATTCCACTCCTGGGTATATATCCATAAAAAAATGCAAACACTAATTTGAAAAGAAACACACAATCCCAATGTTCATAGCAGCACTATTCACAATAAGCAAGACATGGAAGCAAACCAAGTGCCCATCAACACGTGAATACATGACTGGATTAAAATGATGTGATATATATACATATAGTTACTCAGCTACAAAAAAGAATGAAATTCTGCCATTTGCAGCAATGTGAACTGACCTAGAGAATATTATGCTTAGTGAAGTCAGTCAGACAGAGAAAGACAAATACTTTAGGCAATGGCAACCAATCCAGTATTTTTGCCTGGAAAGATCCCATAAACAGAGGAATGTGGCAGACTATAGTCCATAGGATCACAGAGTTGGGTATCACTGAGCATGCATGAACATAAGTGGGATCTAAAAAAAAAAATAACCAATGAATGAATGTATACACAAAACAGAAACAGACTCACAGAAAACAAATTTGTGGTTACCAAACAAGAGGAGAGGAGAGACAAAGTAGGAGTATGGGGTCAACAGTACAGACTACTATACATAAAATAGATAAGCAACAAGGATACACTGAATAGCACAGGGAGCTATGTGCATCATCTTGTACTGACCTGCAATGCAATATAATTTGCAAAAATATGGAATTACTATGCTGTACACCTGAAACTAGCAGAATGCTATAAGTTAACTAGACTTCAATCTAAAAAAACATTTAGATAAAGAACCTGCCTGTTTTTTCCCCTGTATATCTAAGTTGTAATGTGACTAGGGTTGTTAGATAAAATCAGGGACATACTTTTATTAAAAAATTATTGCTCACTGAAATTCAAATAAAGTGGGCATCCTGTTTTTTGATGTGCTCAATCAGCCAACCCTACATGGGACATACTAGTGCATGTATATGACTTCCCTAGTAGCGCAGATGGTAAAGACTCTGCCTGCAATGCAGGAGACCTGGGTTCAATCCCTGGGTCGGGAAGATCCCCTGGAGAAGGGAATGGCAGCCCACTCCAGTATTTTTGCCTAGAGAATTCCATGGACAGACCATGGGGTTGAAACGAGTCACAACTGAGTAACTCACTCACACACACAAACATTGCATGTATACATATGGGGATAAAGTTATTAGAGTATCCCTGCATCACACTGCCTACTTCAACCCAGGAAGTAATCGTTAACAGGAATCTAATCGTTAACAGTCTTATTACTATGCCAACTGAGGGCAACTGACAGAGCTAAACCCAGACTTGCATATACTGGGTTTCAAGCTCATGTTAATATTTCAGGAACAGTCAAGTAGCAGAGAAAAAAAGTTTAGGATAAAACCCACCTTGCAGACAATTCTAAAAAGAGGCAAATCCATCCTGAAACATACCCATCACTTTCTTTACACTACATTCAAACGAGGATATTCACATCTGAATTATCACAATACACCTTTTGGATGATTTCCAAAGTTGTGAAATGAGTGTTTTTATTAAACTTTTTATTTTGTTTTGGGGTATAGCTGATTAATAATGTTGAGATAGTTTCAGGTGAACAGCAAAGGGATTCAGCCATACATATACATGTATCCATTCTTCCCCAAACTCCCCTCCCATCTAGGATGTCACAAGTTCATGAAATGAGCATTTTAATTATACTGTCAAGATAGCTGATGTATCTTCTAACCCTCATCCCCAGGGCACACCATCACTGGCCACCAAGGCTCCCTGCTGACTACCAGGAGTCTTCAGGGGGCTAAGTCAGCCACACAGGCTAAAGGGCCAGCATCAACCTTACGAGGATGACGTCACCTTCCGTCCATGATTAGAAGGCTTCTAATGACAAGACCCACCTATCCATGTGAAAGTGAAAGTGAAAGTCACTCAGTCGTGTCCACTCTTTTCGACCCCATGGACTATAAAGTCCATGGAATTCTCCAGGCCAGAATACTGGAGTGGGTAGCCTTTCCCTTCTCCAGGGGATCTTTCCAACCCAGGGATTGAACCCAAGTCTCCCGCACTGCAGGCAGATTCTTTACCAACTGAGCTATCAGGGAAGCCCAGGGAAGTTCCAATCAATTGTCACCGAGATAACAGCATTGGGAACACATTCCTTTATGGTAAGATACTGATAATCTGCATGATCACTTTTAAAAATATGAATAAAGGCTTTATTTGTGTGCTTGTGCCCAGTTGTTAAGTTGTGTCTGGCTCTTTGCAATTCCATGGACTGTAGCCTGCCAAGTTCCTTGTCTACGGGATTCTCCAGGTAAAAATACTGGAGTGGGTTTCCATTTCCTCCTCCAGGGGATCCAACCGATCCAGAGATACAACCAGCATCTCCTGCATCGGAGGCAGATTCTTTACCACTGAGCCACCTGGGGTGCCCTGCTGTTTTGTATGAGTGTAAGATGGTATTGTTCTCTCAAAGGACCTCAGCTGTTCTATGTCTTTGGAGCTTTGCAAGTCATCCCCCTGCAAGGTTCTGAGGGAGCAAGAAATGGAAAGGCAAATTTGAATGACAAGCCAGGAAAGAGGTGTGGAGCAACAATTCCTAGAAGAGGAGAGATTTGAGAGAGATGGGGTGGGGTGTGCAGAGAGCAGTGGGTACTGAGATAGGGAGAAACAGGGGGCTTCATTAGCGTGCTGGCTAGAACAGGGAACAAACACAAACTGCATCTTCTTAGGAAGTTGGATCAGTCCACCCTGCAATGGACAGATTCTTCTAGGTCTATGGCTAAGTACTCACAAGTTTAGCACTTGCATTCAACATCATTTATCAAGCATCTGCTATTTGGGAGAGAAGTGATAAAATCTCAAACGTTCTCTTATAAAATGGTAGATGTTCCAACATCTCAATATTAATCATGTATTTTAACCATTGAAAAATTATAAAACAAGACTTTCCTGGTGGTCAAGTGGTTCAGAATCCACCTGCCAATGCAGGGGACACAGGTTTGATCCCTGGTCTGGTAAGATTCCACATGCCATGAGGTAACTAAGCCCATGCACCCCAATTGCTGAAGCCCAAATGCCCTAGAGCCCAAGATCCACAAGATAAGCCACTGCAATGAGAAACCCATGCATGATGAGTAGCCCCCACTTGCTGCACCTAGAAAAAGCCCATGCGCAGCAACGAAGACCCTCTGCAGCCTATATATATATATATATATATATATATATAAAACAGAACAAACTGTGATTGGAATCAAGTTGCGGGGGTCTTTTGCTTTGTTTGGAAAGGGTAAAAAATGATATGCCTGTATTCATATCACAATAACCATAAAACCTCTGTCACTTTTCCCTCTTGCTGTGCTGTTTTTATTTTTATTGGCATGTAGACTTGCTCCCATCAAATGAGCTAGACAAGACGGGAGGGTTAGTTTATTTAAGGGAATGTGGATAAACAATGCTGAGAAAACAAAAGGTACCAGTGAGTACTGTCTTTAAAATAAAACAAATAAAAGTAGTGATGGAACCCAACCGTGGTTGCCCAGGGGCTGAAGAATTCATGCTGGTATGGGCGTTTGAGCAACCACAGAAGACCAGCTCGCCTGCTCCTCTGAACACCTACTGACTCAAAAGCCTGGATGTTCATGTAAGACAGACTGGAGCTCAAATTCAAAATGTGTTCCCTTGGCCAGGCTACCCTATTAAAAAGTTTGTTTCCTCTTCCATAGAATAGAGTAATAATAATACCTATTTCAAGCACATATTATTTATTGTGCACTTTATTTCTATTATTATTATATCAGCTCCACCTCGGGTCATCAGACATTAGATCCTGGAGGTTGGGGACCCCTGGCTTAGAACATCCAAAGCTAACAGGTGAGAGCTTGTAAGAATTATTTCTTTAGAGGTGGCAGGCTAACTAGTAAATCAAAATTGATTCCTAGAGATAACACTTTGCATTTGACACAAATTAACCCACTTCTTCAGAACTTACTAAGAATCTTACAAATGTGAAGGCTCGGTGGGCCAGTTCAGTCACCTCATGTATATTCAGTGTCAAGTGTCCCCATACTTTTATCCCATGTCCTTAATTTTAAAATGTTACTTCCAAGAAATTTTCATTCTAATACCACTCATGTCATCTGCATTTAGGGGAAAGGATAGCGGTGCCATGAACTATCACACAAAAGAGGAGACCTCTCACTATTGCAGGACTGTTCCAAAACAAAATCAAAGACAAGCCTTTTCTGAACATTCTACTGAAAGGTCTGGAAGTTACATTTGCAACTCTATGATGTCTTGTAAACTCACAAGTGTGCAGAGAGGAAAAATGAAAGACAGATTAAACAAAGGAAAACGCTGTGGGTCTTACATTTCTGAACGTGAGCTTATTTTTCTGTTTGTTAGGATCTTGTGGAATGACTTGCAGTTTCTGACCTCTGCCCCTGACTTTGAGACAGTGATGGAAAGGGGATGAGGAGTCACGAAGCAAAGGTTGAAAGGGCCCCGAATCCAAACACACTCATGGGGATGCTACAGTCACCCAGAGTTCCCACAGACCCCCACAGGCCCCCAGGCCTCATCCAGTCTGCATTGTTGTTATGAAGGAGTCAGATGGGAAATCGAGTAAACAGAGTGACGCACAGGCCATTCCTGCTTAGTGACCTGGACCAGGAAGACCTATTTTTAGAAACTGCTGCAAGCCATCATGCCCTTGGACAGAAAGCAGACTGAACAATATTGCTATTTTTGAACACTACTGTGCACTGGGGTTGTGTTCAAAAATGTTTGTGAAAGAGCTCCGAGAAGGCAAAAATCATCTCCAGTCTCTATTTAAGGTTGAAAATCTGAATTCTGAATTTCACTTACACACCACGGCCAAGAAGAGGCATGGAGCTAGTCTTTCATCCTGAGAAATAACCATGGAATCGCTCAAATTGACACTGATCCCATCATTTGAGGTTCAGTGTGGGCCAAAGGGACAAAAAGAGATCCACAGGAATGATTTCCCAGCCAGAGGAAGGCTGTGGTGCGTCTCCCAGCAGTGCAGGCTGTGTGCTTCAGTGGACGTTAGAATCACTTGGCCAGTCTTCTACAAAAACAGGCTCCCCTCCCTGCCCCAGACGGTCTGATCTGGGGGATGCAGGGATTTGCATGTTAAACAGGCACCACAGCTGATTTTGATGCAAGTTGTTTACATGTGTTTCACACATTGAGGAATTGTTATGGGAAGATAACATGATACATGAAGGATGATGAAGAGTGAGAGTGGAGAATCATCACAGAAAACAGAAACACACCAAATTAGCAGTTCCTGGCACAGAGGAAGGAAAGGCCATAAGATGAAAGGAAAGAAGAGCCTGGCCTTGGAGTTGTCACCGGGGCCCTGACACGGCTGACTTGTGTGAGCAAGCTTGGCTTCTCTTCCTAACTCTGTGTCTCTGGTCCTAGGATTTAGGTGTTAAAGAATCCACCTGCAATACAGGAGACCCTGGTTCAATCCCTGGGTAGGGAAGATCCCCTGGAGAAGGGAACGGCACCCCACTCCAGTATTCTTGCCTGGAGAATTCCAGGGACAGACCATGGGGTCGTAAAGAGTCAGACACGAGTGACTTTCACACTCACTTCCATTTCTGGGTGCCTCGACTTCCATACAGCAGGCAGCAATTTCTCCAGAAAGATCCCTCAGGGGGTCAGGAGAGGGGCTTTGTCAGCGACCTCTGGCCCCCACCATTGTAAAATTTTCCATCTACAGTCAGCAGCAGGTCACCTTTTCCCCTTGCTTTTTTCTTCTGACAAATCTGATTTCAGTCTGGTTTGGGTTTGACTTTCACTGGCAGGAAACATAAGCCCATCCCTGCTCCCTGAATCACACTCTCTCGCCACATTTTCTGGACTCTGGGGCTGGGAATCTGAGCAAGACGTGAGGAAGAAAGCAGTTCTCTTAGTGAAGGATGCAAATACCTCCTCTCGCAGGCACTGGCTCACCAGCTGACTGAAGGGAGGCGTGGCCAGCCCAGGGCCCAGGATTTTCCTTCATATGTGTGGTCTTTATTATCCCAGCCATCAAACAAAGCAACGATGATCATCTTCACTTGCAAGAGGAAACAAAAGGAAAGCAGAGGGTGAAAGCAATGGGCCCAGCCCTCCCAGTAAGGGGCAAGTTGCTGACCAAGTCCTGCTCGATTGGAAGCCAGTGCCCCTAACCACTGCACAGCACTGCCGTGGAACAGGGGACTGAAAAAGGAGTCCCAGCCTCCAAGTGACAGGTGACAGCAGAGGCCCTGACTCTGGTGAGGCTTCACTGGGGACATAGGAAGCGTCCCCAGAGTCGGGCTCCCAGGACCTAACCCCAAGGGAGGGCTGGAGAAGGGCTACCTCACCCAGAGAAGCACGGACTGGGGGGTGTACGCAAAGGTAGGAGGGAGCTGGTCAATCTCATTTTACAGAGGGTAGAAAGCCTTCAAACAGGATCCTTCCTTGGTGAAAGGTGCGGTCAGTTTGGTGATGAGACCCTTGACCACAGGAAACAGGGATGGCAGCAAGAAGGAGCTCAGCCTGCCCACTGCAGTGAACTCTTTTCTTTTTTTTTCTTGATTTAAGCATGCATGTGTAGGTGCTAAGTTGATTCAGTTGTGTCCAACTCTTTGTGATGCTATGGACCATAGCCCGCCAGGCTCCTCTGTCCATGAGATTCTCAAAGCAAAAATACTGGAGTGGGGTGCCATGCCCTTCTCCAGAGGATCTTCCTGACCCAGGGATCAAACCTGCATTGGCAGGCGGGTTCTTTACCACTAGCGCTGCCTGGGAAGCCCTTTCTTTAAGCATAGAGGTTTATTGGGTCACACAACCAAAAGGCTAGGATCTGACTAGATCAGGGCTTCCCAGGTGACTCAGTGGTAAAGATTCCACCTGCCAAGCAGGAGATGCCAGTTCAACCCCTGGGTGGGGAAGATCCCCTGGACAGGGAAATGGCAACCCACTCTGGTATTCTTGCCTGAAAAATACTATGGACAGAGGAGCTTGGCGGGCTACCAGTCCGTGGGGTTGCAGAGTCAGACACGACTGAAGCGACTAAACAGCAGCAGCAGCAGCAGCTGACGGGATCGGTCTGAATCCGAGGCTCAAATAAAGTCATGAGGAATCCATCTGCATCCTTGTTTTGGGGTCCCTCTGAGTCACCTTGACTCCCCAGATAGTGAGTTGCCATGTGACCGTAAAGGTGGTTCGCGGCTGGCAAGCTTGCAGCTGACCAGCTTTAAAAGCCTCAGCTGGGGACTCCCCTGGCAGTCCAGGGATTAAGACTCACAGGTTTGATCCCTGGCCTGGGAACTAAGATCCGGCATGCTGTGAGGTATGGCAAAAAAAAAGAAAAAAGAAACCTTCAGTTGACAGAGAGAGTGCACACCCTCTCCAGCGAAAAGATCCGTAACAGTCAATGATTATATAGCAACTTTCAACACCAGTGAGGGAGAGATTGCTGTTACATCCATTTTACTGATAATAAAACTGTGTCAGAGGTTAAGGCACTCAACCAGCAAATGCTAAAGCTGGGATTCAAAGTCCGGCAACCTGGCTCAGAAGCTGTGCTCACACCCACTGGGCCACACAGCTGCTACTGGGCACATTTTTGTTTTCATTGGGTATGTTTTCCTCCACAAACATTCACTGAGTACGTATCATGTGCCAAGGACCATTCCAGGCACTGGGGACACCACATGGAACAAAATCTCTGCCATGGAGGAGTTTATCATCCAATGAGAGGAAACGGAATAAATAACTTTACAAGTCTATGTCTCATAAGTGAAAATAAAAAGGGTTGGAGACATGCAGGAAGAAAGGTGCAGCTTGTTTGTTTGTTTTTTTTTTTTTGGCTGTGCCATGCAGCATGCAGGATCTTAGTTCCCCGACCAAGGATTGAACCCATACCTGCTGCAGCAGAAATGCAAGTCTTAACCACTGGAATGCCAGGTAAGTCCCCTTTTTAAATAATTTAATATAATTTAGGGGACTGCTGCTGCAGTTTTTTAACTGGCTGTACAGGGAAGGCTGACATTTGAGCAAATACCTGAAGGAAGCAAGGGAACAAGTCAAAGGGTAAAATTAATTAAAAAAAAATTTTTTTTTACTTATTTTTTTTTAATGTAAATAATACTCAGCCACTAGTGAAAAACAATGATTCTCTTTCATCTTTTGCTCCTTTAAAGTCATGAGGGTGAAGAACGGAAGGTTACAAAAACATCTCACTCCAGGGACAGCTCCACAAAAGGGGATTTTCCGTGTCAAAGGATTTGTCGACCTCGCTCATTTATAATCAATAAATACCAATGGCTGATTCCCAAGAGACACCTTTAAGGAAAGATTCCAAAAATCCTTTCAAAATAGATAGCCAGTGGGAGTTTGCTGTATGACTCAGGGAACCCAAAGCTGGAGCTCTGTGACAACCTAGAGGGGTGGGAAGCAAGGGAGGTGGGAGGGGTGTAGAAGAGGGAGGGGACATATGAATACCTGTGGCAGGTTCATGCTGATATATGGCAGAAACCATCACAATGTTGTAAGGTAATTATCCTACAATCAAAAATAAAATATTTTTTAAAAAGGCCAGAGTCACAGTCTTCATGAAAACAATGTAGCAACCCTCCAATATATAAACCATAAACACACTGATCAAGCAACCGTCCCAGGGATAATTTCACACATCCTGCTTGCTAAGCCAACATAGCATCAGACAGGAGTTTGACAGCAGAATGAGTGCGGAGTGGAGAAATGGCATCTTTCAAATGCATTGATGAACTATACAGACAATCTGGCAGCAAGTGGAAAGAGTGACGGGGGGCTCTAGATCAGTGGGCCACAGAACAAAAAATGTTAGCGACAGAAGCAGAAGCAGAGTAAGGCTAGTCTTACAGCCTTTTACTAAGGACATACTGGGCTCCTCAAAACTGCCACATGCTCAGATGCCAGAGGTTTGACAGAACCGTGAGAAGAGAGGTGGCTCAGTCATGTCCGACTCTTTGCAACCCCATGGACTGTAGCCTCTGTCCATGGGGATTCTCCAGGCAAGAATATTGGAGTGCGTAGTCATTCCCTTCTCCAGGGGATCTTCCCGACCCAGGGATCAAATCTGGGTCTCTTGCATTGCAGGCAGGTTCTTTAACATCTGAGCCACCAGGGAAGCCTTATAGAAGAAAGAACCTTAGGGGTTCTTTGTCTAGCCAGACAGACCCAGGGGTTCCCTGCCTTTGAAACCTAAGCACCTATGTAGGGTTTTTAGTGTTTCTAAACCTATACTTTAAACCTCTTGCCAGGACCTTACTAGGCCATGTGTGATCTTGAAGCAGTTATAATTAAATAAGAAATAACATTATTTAATTCCCTAGCATTTGGGCTTCCTAGATGATGCTCGTGGTAAAGAACCTGGCTGCCAATGCAGGAGACATAAGAGACATGGGTTTGATCCCTGAGTTGGGAAGACCCCCTGGAGGAGGGCACGGCAACCCACTCCAGTGTTCTTGCCTGGAGAATCCCATGGACAGCAGAGGCTGGTGGGCTACAGTCCATAGCGTTGGACATGATCGAATCCACTGAGCACATATGAACAAAGCATAACAGTATTCTAACAGTGGAATTATCCCAAACAGGACAAAACTGCCAGGACCCTCAAAGCTTGGATGCACCATTAAGGACATGTGTGGTGATTGGCTTTCAACAACTCTTTCCAGAAACCATTTCTCTATCCCTGGGTCCCAAGAAATGGGGGACTGGTGCTAAGACTATACAAAGTGTGATTTTTAAAAACCAGGGATGGATGAAATCAATAAAACAAGCTCAAGTGCTTGTTTCACTGAGGGCTTCTTTTCTAAGAATTTTATTATTGGAATATAATTGCTTTGCAGTGTTGTGTTAGTTTCTGCTGTACAGCTATCAGCTATATGTATACATGTATTCTCTCCCTCTTTAGCCTCCCTCCTACCCCTTGCACCCCACCCCCCGAGGTCATCATGGAGCACCATCTCTAGGGACCTCTAGATGTTGTCTTCACATTGTACATCTCATTAGATAGAATCAGTTCGATGGCATCAAGCCATCTTTCTTTCTCGGTTGGTTTCACAGGTGCACCATCCAGAAATGGCATGTAGGGTGAAGACAGCAACTGCAGTGTGATGGCTATGGTGCCACCCGCTCAAAACAGTGGCCCCAACACCTGCCAGTAAAAATGAGCTCCTGGGGCGATGGCACGTGATAACAGCTTGGGCCACAGGTGTTCCCAGGAGGGCCAGACAAGTATGCCCCTGCCCACGCCCACGCGTCACTTGAGCTTTTTAAGAAGCGATACTCCATACGGCGGTCATGAGAAACAGATCTCACAGAAATGCAACAGCAAGAGCCACTGCTGGAACAGCCATGCAGGCCTCTCTGGGTGCTGGGAGGTCCAGAGACCTCAGCAGGGGCTCTGTTTTTGCACCATGTTGTTGTTCAGTCACTAAGTCATGTCTGACTCTGTGATCTCATGGACTGCAGCCCACCGGGCTTTCCTGTCCTTCACTATCCCCTGGAGTTTGCTCCAACTTCCATCCATTGAGTCAGTGATGCCATCCCACCATCTCATCCTTTGTCGCCCCCTTTGCTGCCCCCGTTCTTGAGGCTCTGCTCTACTTGCTGCCCTTCTTGATTTACTTTTTTTTTCTTTTTTTTGAATCACACTTGTTATGTTTAATATTATTATTATTATTTGGCTGTGCTGGGTCTTAGTTGTGGCATGCGGGCTTCTTCTTAGTTTTGGCACTTGGGCTTAGCTTTTCTGTGCAGCATGTGGAATCTTAGCTCCCTGACCAGGGATTGAACCTGAATCCCCTGCNGGGTTGGAGAGGCAGGGAGGCTGGAGGTGCATGTAAGAAGCTCAGAGCTGTCCCAGCTGTCCAGGGATGTCCTCAGGGGACACTGGTTCTTGCAATCCCCCACCTCCACAGAGCACAGCATGAGGCCCCCTTTTATATCCTGAGGGACAATTCTTGGAACTTACAAGGGAGGAGGGAATGGCAACCCACTCCAGTTATCTTGCCTAGGAAATCCCATGGACAGAGGCGTTCATGGGGTCTCAAAGAGCTGGACACGACTGAGCGACTAACACAGGCACAAGGGACAAAAGTCTTTCTCATGTGGCTTCTGGGTCCAGGTGAGATAGAAGAGGCCGTATTTGTTGTCACCAAGTGCCTGGAGCTTTAATTTTGCAACGGTCTATCAGAAGAGTACTGTTCCTGGACATCCCTGGTGGTCCAGGGGTAAAGAATCTGCCTGCTAAGGCAGGGGACACAGGCTTGATACCTGGGTCTGGGAAGATCCCACACGCCTTGGGGCAGCTAAGCCCGTGTACAGAAAAAAGAGAAGCCACCAGAATAAGGAACCCACACACCATTACTAGAGAGTAGCCCTGTTCGCAGCAATGAAGATCCAGTGTGGCCAAAAAATAAGTAAATAAATAAGTCAATTAATTAATTTTTTTAAAAAGATTATTGTTCTGTTTCTATTTGTCCTCAGCTCCTGCCTGTCCACCCAAGAGTTATCTTTTGACATCATGATTTTCCCTAAAGGCCACATCTTGTGCTCAAGAACACTACCTTTTCAAATTACTCAGCCTGCGCTACACACATGTGCCCATGTAACCTAGCCATTTTAAAATTTCATACACCAGGAGATGAAAGACACTTGTCTCAGAGCTCCCTTCTGCAGTCTGAGGGTCCTCTTTCGTATTCAGCCTCCCACCAAGGAGCTCTGATGTGTTTCGGAATCAGAACGCTTCCTACTCAAGCTCTCCAGAGAATATGGTCTTTATCTTTGAATCCTCATTCTGAACTTGGGCCTAGTTGGTACTGTCTTTCAAACTACATTTCCTCTCAGCAAAAAGGGTATAATCAGAAACTTAAAATCCCTACGCCCTCATTTACACCAACAAGTCAAATTAGTGCATTAAATAGGATAATCATAAGAAAATATTTCTCTGGTGGCTCAGGCAGTTAAGAATCTGCCTGCAATGTAGGAGACCCAGGTTTGATCCCCGGGTTGGGAAGATCCCCTGGAGAAGAGAATGGCAACCCACTCCAGTATTCTTGCCTGGAGAATTCCATGGACAGAGGAGCCTGGCGAGCTACAGTCCACGGAGTCGAAAAGAGTTGGACACGACTGAATGACTGACACACACAGGGAAATGCAGTTGGGGATTTCTCAGGTAGTCCACCTGCCGATGTGGGTTGTCCCTGGAAGACCCCACATTACCCAGAGCAACTAAGCCCGTTCGCCACAACTATTGAGCCTGCGCTTCAGGGCCTGGGAGCCACAGTTACTGAAGCCCGCGTGCCTAGAGACTGTGCTCTGCAACAAGAGAAACCACTGCAATGAGAAGCCAAGGCAGCCAAAAATAAATAGATAAAAAAAATAAAATAAAAACAGTCTCAGAGGGATTGATCTGAGCTCTCGGTACCATGGCCAGTACACAGCAGAGCTGCGATTGGAATCCCCATGACATGGACTTCTCTTCCCGAGCTGTTTGTCATCTCATATCTGAGAACTGGCAGCTTGAGGCGGCACAGGCTGGTTTAAAGACAGCTAATATATAAGAAAAAAAACACATAACAGATGTTTTTCATGCTCTGGAAAAGTTTCCACTCTCCCTTCAGACTGTGTTGCTTTAAAAATAGGGATTTACTTTTCAATTTGCTTTTCAAAGCTCTTAATGAACTATTTCTTTAAATTGTTTTAGTTTCAAAAAGGTGTTAGGTGGTTAAGCAAAGTAAGGCTAAGATGCTTTAACAATATAGCCACTTTTTTAAGGGAAAAGAGTAAGGCAAGTGTGGGGGCAGGTAGGTGGCAAAAATGTGTGCAGAACATGGGGAGGGGATAGTGATAATATGGAAGAAAGTGTTTCCTTCTTTCTTTTTAAATAAAATGTAACCATGAGTTGGAAAAGGAACTGATTTGCAAAAATTCCTTTTTTAATGAATAGTTATTGGAACTAATTTTGTATTCTTAAAGAGGATCTTTAAAGTATGGCGCTCATTACCAGATTCTTCTTACAAGATCACTGACTTGCAAATCCTTGGCGAGTTACAGTCTCACAACTCAAACCAGACATAAAAAGGTCATGGAAACCTGACACGGAGGTAGCAGGTGCGGGAGCCACCCATCCCATTCCTTTCCGATTAAGTCATCCACCTGATTATAAAAAGAATTATGCTGCTAACCCTCAGAAATGTGGGATGGTCTGCTCTGGGAAGCGTGGGTCGAGGATGGTGGTGAACTTAATTTCATCACCATTTTTGTTCAGACGGAGGTAGCAACTGTAAGGCAACAAATAGTTTTATTTCCAGAGGCTAATGGAGAGCCTCCAGCCAGCAGGGTGCACAGAGCAGTGAAATGCATTTCCTCCGAACTACCCAGGAAGTTCAAGGTCAGTGGGGAATCTAACTTTTCCTAGATGAGTTAAAAATCAGTTTATTTGGTTTTTCGGGATTTGTTTTTTGCCTTTTTTTTTTTTTTTTTTTGCAACTTTTTTTTTTTTTTAACCCTCAAAGGCTTTTATTTTACTTTTTATCTTTTGGTGGTGCCAAATGGCATCTTAATGCCCTGACCAGGGATCAAACCTGTGGCCTTGCATTGGCAGTGAGGAGCCTTAACCATTGGACCACCAGGGAAGTCTCACTGCCTGTTTTCTAAGCATCACAAATATTTCTAAGGGAAAAGGCAGCCAGGTGAAAAGCACTAGCTCACTGCTTGAGATGCCAAAAGCTCTAAAACCTACTCCTCAGAGACCTCCATGCTCCTTTAGGCTACTTGCACGTGACCTTGGGCAAGTCCCTGCACATCTTTGCATGCAGTTCCATCATGTTTACCTCGAGGCAGCGCTGTGGGCTGAAAGGGACAAGACCCAGATCTCCCCTCTGGCCCCTGCTAATTCTGATGATTCAATTCAGGACAGGAATCTGAGTCCGAACACAGGGCAAGTCACGAAGCCTGGGAGTACTTGTATTTTAGACAAATGACTGTTGTTTGCTTGTGTTTTACAAAGTCACCCTCCTTTCTCCTCAATCTCACTTTTCCATAAAATGTGATCTTCTTTCACTATTCCTTCCTCTCCTCAAACATATATATTCAGTCAAATAAAAAATCAAAAAAAAAAAAAAAAAATCAACAGTCCCAGGGGTTCCCTGGCCCAGGTTCAACCCCTGGTCAGGGAACTGAGATCCCACAGGCCACATGGCACAGCCAAAAAAAAGTTCTCTTCTAACATGTCAGCTCATCAGTTCAGTTCAGTTCAGTCACTCAGTCGTGTCTGACTCTTGGCGACCCCATGGACTGCAGCACACCAGGCTTCCCTGTCTATCACGAACTCCCAGAGCTTACAAACTCATGTCCATTGAGCCGATGATGCCATCCAACCATCTCATCCTCTGTTGGCCCCTTCTCCTCCCACCTTCAATCTTTCCCCGCATCAGGGTCTTTTCCAATGAGTCAGCTCTTCACATCAGGTGGCCAGAGTATTGGAGTTTCAGCTTGAGCATCAGTCCTTCCAATGAATATTCAGGACTGATTTCCTTTAGGATGGACTGGTTGGATCTCCTTGCAGTCCAAGGGACTCTCAAGAGTCTTCTCCAACACCACACTTCAAAAGCTTCAATTCTTCGATGCTCAGCTTTCTTTATATTCCACCTCTCACATCCATACATGACTACTGGAAAAACCATAGCTTTGGCTAGACGGACTTTTGTTGGTAAAGTAATGTAGGCTCATAGACTAAATGAATGGGAAGGAGAGAAGCTATTCCAAATTTGCAGGGATAGTGGGAAGATTCAGGAGTGAGATTTCATTTTAAAAGGAGCTCACTTTTCCCCATCCTCTGTTTACTGTTCCGAATCATACAGGCTGCCTCCTATGCCCAGAAAGGCCACTTCCCCACAAATCCTTCCCATTCAGTGGAACCTCTAATCGTGTGCTATGTTCTAGATAGTAAAATGGGCTTCTTGTAACAGGCAAATTATTGCAAAACAGAAACAGACTCACAGACTTAGAGGATGAACTTATGGTTGCCAGGAGGGAAGAATGGGGAGAAGGGAAAGTGAGGGATTTGGGGATGGACCAGTACACACTGCTATATTTAAAATGGATAACCAACAGGGACCTACTGTATAGCACAGGGAACTCTGCTCAATGTTATGTGGCAGCCTGGATGGATGAGGAGTTTGGAGGAGAATGGACACATGTATATGTATGGCTGAGTCTCTCTGCTGTCCACCTGCACTGTCATAACATTGCTAATCAGCTATACTCCGATACAAAATAAAACGTTTAATAATAATTTTTAAAAAGACATTGGGAGGCAGCAAAATATATATATATATAAAAGAGAAAGAAAGTGAAGTTGCTCAGTCGTGTCCGACTCTTTGGGACCCCATGGACTGTAGCATACCAGGCTCCTCCCTCCATGACATTCTCCAGGCAAGAGTACTGGAGTGGGTTGCCATTTCCTTCTCCAGGGGATCTTCCCAACCCAGGAGTCGAACCCGGGTCTCCTGCATTCCAGGCAGACACTTTAACCTCTGAGCCACTAGGGAAGTCCATATATAAAAGAGGCAATTTATTTAACAAATACACAGTTTCTTTTCAAGTGTTCATTCTTTAATCACCTACTCTATATACTGAACGTACATATTTCTCACTCAATTCTCACTACAATCCTTTGAGGTGAGAATCAAATAAATTAAATGACTTGTTTTTCAGGCAGCATCAAGCCTGCATCACCATCTCACATGTCCTTTCTCCTAGAAAGGATGCATTCTACTTCCCAATGTCTTACATGAGCCTTGCAAAAAAATTACAAAACATTTACAAAGAAAAATATCCCCAAAACTTTTCTTTGCCAAACCAACCATGGATACCAAACTTAGGAGTAGGATAATATTTGGCAAAGTTAGCACCTTAATGCAGAAGTTTGGGAGGTTGGATTTGCCAAGAAAAATGAGGGTTGGGGGACATTCTACTGAGGTTACAAATCTAATGGTTACAAGGCTTTTCTGAGGATCTGATTCAGGACAGGAATCAGAGTTCCAACTCAGGGTGAAAACACAAGATTAGATGCATCCCCAGCAGTTAACCTTAACAGTTTGTTCTGAAAGGGAAATACAGCCTCCTATTTTTTAAATTTAAAATGTAGGTTATCTGCAAACAGCAGTGAGTACTCCCCGTACTGAAAGCACCTTGCATCACCCCAGGGGTTTAAATGAAACCGGAAGACCCTTTCCCCTGTCTTTGCTTTCCATTCATTCTAAACGTTAGTGGCTCTAGGATGCGCATCACACCTATCTGCCAAATAAAGTCTTCTTTGATTTTAGAGAGGGTCTTGAGTACTGACTCTTATTTGCGTACCTGTCTGCTTTCCTAATTTACATCCTTTGTACTGTCTTTCCTTCTTCAGTTTCCCTTCAACTGGGAGATGTTTGTTTTCCTTTTCCAAGGTCTTTTCTTTGGCTCACTTCACATCGCATCATTTCTTCTCCATTTATCTACCACTAGCTGCAGACCTCTGTGTACTCAGCAGCAGACACATTCTCTGTCCTAGAACATCCATGTCACCCCTTTACTCCCTCTTCCCAGAAGACTAAACCCTGCCTTCTTTATGGGTCAGCAGATCTCCTAAGGCCACTGACCCACAACTCACTTGAAACTCTGCATTTCTCTTGTCACTGTAGCCTTTTAAGAAGGTGTTTTTACTTTTGATTGTTTCTGGTCACTGGGTAAGACACTCTCAAAACTTATATAAACACCACTACCCTGATCTGCATTCTTGACATATTTATGAAAGATGAGGAAGCCTGCCAACCTGAGGTGTTGCCCTTGTCCACCCAAACTAACTTTAAGAGAAAAGGAGGCAGGTACGGATAGAAATGCCGATAAATATACATTTTCACTACACAAATGATTTCTCCAGGAAACAGATTCCCTGATTACGTTTCCTGGAAGCCACATAGATCTTTTTTTCAAAAATATAAAGATCACTTAGGAAAAAAACAAAAGCTAGTCAATAATAAGGGCTTCCTGGATAGCTCAAATGGTAAAGAATGTGTCTCCAATGTGGGAGGCCCGGATTCGGTCCCTGTGTCAGGAGGATCCCCTGGAGAAGGAAATAGCAACCCACTCCAGTATTCTTGCCTGGAGAATTCCATGTACAGAGGAGCCTGGTAGGCTACAATCCATGGGATCGCAAAGAGTCAGACACAAGTAAATGAAATATCACAAGTTTCTCTGTCAGACTCAAGTGAAAGGAGATGACATTTCTGGACATGATATGTGCCAAGATATAAAGGTAAGACCTCAGAAAAGCAACAGCTCTATTAAATACAAAGCCACATTAATCCAGAGTGTAAGAGTGTCTGCCCAGTTCTCTGCAATGTAGGGGCGGAATGTCCACCCACATCTACCAGAGCACGTTCATAAATCCCCATCTCCAAATATGTGCTTCCCTGAGAGCGCAGTTGGTAAAGATGTATGAGGAGTAAAGACTACCTTCTTTCGGGGAGTTCAGCTTTAAAAACCAACACATAATAGACGAGATAAGACATATTCAAAAGGCATTTTAGAGACAAAATGTTTCCCACAGCAAAAGCACAGAGTGCAAGGACTCTGTAGCAACCTTATCGATCCTATTAACATATCTAAAGAAAGAATGTGTCAATCAGAAAGGGGATTTGGAGTGGAGGGCAGAGAAGTCATGAGATGGGAGAGGAGCGCTTCAGCAGAATGCTTCCCTGCGGTCCAGAGGGGAAAGGGCCCTGATTCAGCAGGACGGGCATCTGGCCCGCCTGGCAGATGCGTTCCTCGTGGAAAGATGGGCCACCTGGCCAACATCGGGGAGGCCAGCACATTCTGGCGCCTCAGACCCACTCTTCAGCCTGAGACCAGCATGCAACCTCCTGACCTAGTTATGGTCAGACTTCCTATTTCGTTTTCCTGTGGGGATAATGTATACTGATTCTTGGTCACCTTGGTATATTTATTCCACTTAGAGTTGCGTTCTTCAAAATGAGCTAATGTCTTGACATTCTGGTGTATGTCTTTCAATGATGTGAATTAAGATTCCTAAATTCCACGAGAGGATGAGGGTGAGGGCTTCTTGATAACCAGGCACCCAGCATATTCGGTAACAGGACAATACTCCATATCACTGTTGGCCTCTAACCTAATTCAGAATAATAATGAGCAAACAGTGCACATTTTCTATGTACTTAGATTTGTACATTAAATCTTCACAATTCCCTTGTGAGGCAGGGAATTATTATTTCCCATTATTACTTTGTAAAAGAGAGACTGAGGTCACACAATTTGCAAACGACAAAGCCTGATTTCAATCCCAGGACTGTCTGTTGCCTGTTCCACTAGACAAAATAATTCAGACCTCATATCACCATTAACTAGAAGACATAACTGGAAGCCAGCATGACTACTGTTCATAGCAGGAAACAAGGCAACCCTCTCCAGAGGTTAATCGATAACCAGAGTCCTGTCAAAACATTCTGAGTGTGGATTCCACCATCAATCCTCAACAGATACATGCCAGGGCTCTCAAACTGACTTTGGGTTCCAATGTCAAAGTGAGTTCAAAGCTTTCAACACTCTCTGGATACATGGAATAGGCCAATGGTTCTGAATCTTCCTACCCATCTATTTGAGAAATCGGCCACTGTGTTCGGAATGAATGCTTGCTTTACTCAAATACTGACCCACAAATAATGCCTGAAAGTGAAGTCGCTCAGTCATGTCCAACTCTTAGCGACCCCATGGACTGTAGCCCACCAGGCTCCTCCATCCATGGGATTCTCCGGGCAAGAATACTGGAGTGGGTTGCCATTTCGTTCTCCAGGGGATCTTCCTGACCCAGGGATTGAACCTAGGTCTCCTGCATTGCAGACAGACGCTTTAACCTCTGAGCCACCAGGGAAGCCCTAAATAATGCCTAGAGTTGGCCAAAAATAATAAAAATAATAGCAGCAGTATCTGTTGTTACCATGAGTAACCATGTAGAGTAGTTCATTACGTTGCTCTAATCACCTTGTAAAGTAGGTATTTTAATCCTGATTTAAAAATAAGGAAACTGAATCTTCAACCAGGCTAAGTAATTTCCCAAGATCACATGGGTAGAAGATGACAGCCTTAGAATTTGAACCCAGGTCTGATCTGACTCTGGCGCCTATGCTTTGAGCCACGTTGCATCACTGTCCACCAGAGAAGCAAGGTCTAGTGAGAAGGCCCTGAAGAGAAACCAGACCCAGCCCAGCACACTACAGAGAGTCACTGGAGCCTGGGGTGGTTGAGAGGAGCTGCTTTCCTCCTCAGCACAGCCTCAGACAGTGAATTTAGAGGAATAAATGAATGCAGGAGTGAATGGAGCTCTAGGACAGCGGTCCCCAACCTTCCTGGCACCAGGGACCAATTTCATGGAAGACAATTTTTCCATGGACCAGGATGGAGAAATGGTTTGGGGATGATTCAAGTGCATTACATTTACTGTGTACTTTATTTCTAATCTGGGCTTCCCTCATTGCTTAGTTGGTAAAGAATTCGCCTACAATGCAGGAGACTCTGGTTTGATTCCTGGGTTGGGAAGATCCACTGGAGAAGAGAGAGGCTACCTACTCCAGCATTCTTGGGCTTCTCTTGTGGCTCAGCTGCTAAAGAATCCACCTGCAATGCAGGAAACCTGGGTTCGAAACTTGGGTTGGGAAGATCCCCTGGAGAAAGGAAAGGCTACCCACTCCAGTATTCTGGCCTAGAGACGTCCATGGACTGTATAGTCCAAGGGTTGGACATGACTGAGCAACTTTCACTTTCTTTCTAATCTTATGCCTCCACTAACTGTTCAGAAGCCCAGAGATTGTAGACTTCTGACTTAAGAGACTGTGTGAGGCCTGATGAGAAGACCAGCTTACTGTCGACATCTTAAAAATGGCATGGCTTGATTAAAGACTCCTGAAGTTCCAGCCAACTTAAACATCCTCAAATATTATAACATGTAGCTGCCATGTAAGGTAGCCAAAACCTGATTAATGAAGAAATACCTAAATGTGTAAGCCCAGGACTTAGTAGGTCAGGGTAATAAGGCTCATGTGGCCTGGTGAAGTGGGACCAGCAGCGTCTAGACTCCTCTGTGGCTCATCCACCTACCAGCCTTCAGTGACCTGCTTAACCATCTTGCCTGTACAATGAGGATAACGATAGCTATCTCACCAGATTCTGCACAGACTAAATGAACGTAGTTATATATGTTAATATAAAACATCTCCAGCAATCCTTGGTTTGACATAATGATTGCAAAAAATGTTTCAACTTCCTTCCACAGGTAATTCCCTCCACTAAGAGGTGTTTTCCTGGCTGCTGCTAAGTCACTTCAGTCGTGTCCGACTCTGTGCGACCCCATAGACGGCAGCCCACCAGGCTCCTCCGTCCCTGGGATTCTCCAGGCAAGAACACTGGGGTGGATCGCCATTTCCTTCTCCAATGCATGAAAGTGAAAAATGAAAGTGAAGTCGCTCAGTCGTGTCCAACTCTTAGCGACCCCATGGACTGCAGCCCACCAGGCTCCTCCGTCCATGGGATTTGCCAGGCAAGAGCACTGGAGTCGGGTGCCATTGGCTTCTAACTTCAAGGCATCATAAACCAATCACAAGGCAAACATTTTCCAACAAAGGAAACATCACTATCACAACCAGAGAAACAAAACAAAACAAACAAAAGCAGGAATTCACTTGTTTTGACGACATCCCCTACCCCTGGGGGTAGGTCAGGTAAGTGGAATGTTCTCCAAGTCTCCAAGCCTGGGGCTGTCTCTGGTCCCACAGGGAGGCATAGAGCTCTGACCCACACCTCATAGAGCTCCCATACCTCATAGAGCTCTGACCACATCGGGGATCCGGGTCACTTTCCATCAAGCCCAGAAATGTGAAAAGTACAGTGAACCCTGCCAAGCCAACACCTGCTGGGAAAACTAGGGTTTCACAAGACAGACATATCTAAAATGTCTTCACAGGCCACAAAATGGGCAAGAAAAAAGGAAAGTTACCTGGTGATGGGGGGGTCGGGGTGGGGTCGGGGGTGAGGTACCATAAAATCCACATGGCAAGGTTTAAAGAACAGGCTCTTTACGGGAGGGGGAGGCGCAGGAGGAACCTGGCGCCCACCCGTCCTGCCTACCTGCGCACCACCAGCCGCAGAGTCTTGTAGGATCCTTTCACCAAGGAAACGGCCTCCCTCCGGGAGCTGCTCAGCGCCACCTCGTTGATGTTCACCACCTCGTCCCCAGCCCGCAGTCTGGAGCTCACCAGGTCCGCTTTGCCCCCTTCTTTGATCTGCTTAGAGAGAGGAGGATCCACAGGTAAGCAGCCTGTTTCCCGCAGAGCCCGCCCTCTGGCTGCGGCCACGCCCAGTCCCACCGTTTGCATCCAGAAGGCAGGGATGACTTCCAGTCTCCACACCTTCCAGCACCCAGCACCCAGCCAGCCACAGAGGGCATTCAGAAACAGAGGGTGAAGGGCTGAAAGAACTCGATTTCCATCCAAAAGCCACTCAAGACCTCCATCTTCAGCACCCACTCCAAGTCCCTCAAAGCAACTGTTTTATTCCTTTAAAAGTTGCCTTCTTCTTACCTCATTTTTTTTTTTTGGGGGGGGTCTAAAATTAATAAATAATAAAATAAATAAATAAAGTAATAAAATAGCCCTCTTCTGCTATTTGGGGGCTTCCCAGGTGAGGCTAGTGGTAAAGAACCTGCCTGCCAATGGAAGAGATGTAAAAGACACAGGTTCCATCCCTGGGTGGGAAGATCCCCTGGAGGAGGAATAGCAACCCACTCCAGTATTCTTGCCTGGAGAATCCCATGAACAGAGGAGCCTGGAGGGCTACTGTCCATGGGGTCGCAAAGAATCAGATACAACTGTAGTGACTTAGCTCACACACACAAAATTATAACTCACTGGATAAATAAGCAGTGGTGGATCCAGACAATGGAATATTATTTAGCACTAAAAAGAAATGCACTCACTAGCCATGAAAAGGCATGGAAGAACTTTCAATGCATGTTAATAAGGGAAAGAAGCCAATATCAAAAGGTTACATATGGGATGATTCCAACTCTATGACATTCTGGAAAAGATAAAATTATGGAAACAATAGAAAGATCAGTAGTTAGATAGAGGGGCAGAATAGACAGAGCACATAGGATGTTCAGAACTGTGAAACTATTCTGTGTGATACTATAAGGTTGGCTACGTGACATTATACCCAAGACTGTACAACACCAAGAGTGGACCCTAACATCAGCTATGGACTTTGGGTGATAGGATGTGTCGTTGTAGGTTCACTACTCGTAACACATGCAGCACTGTGACAAGGAGATTGGCAATGGGAGAGCTTATGCAACCAAGCAAGGAGCGGGGATACATGGACGCTCTCTCTACTTTCTGCTCACTTTGCTGTGAATTTTAAAACTGATGGAATTCTCCAGGCCAGAACTCTGGAGTGGGTAGCCATTCCCTTTTCCAGGAGATCTTCCCAACCCAGGGATGGAACCCAGGTCTCCCACATTGCAGGTGGATTCTTTACCAGCTGAGCCACCAGGGAAGCCCAAACAGAAAATTACCTTACTACAGCAACTGAGTTAACATGAGTAGTGTCAGTCAATCAGTTGTGTTTGACTCTCTTTGAGACCCCGCGGACTGTAGCCTGCCAGGCTACTCTGTTCATGGAATTCTCCAGGCAAGAATACTGGAGTGGGTTGCCATTCCCTTCTCCAAGGGATCTTCCCAACCCAGGGATCAAACCCAGGTCTCCTGCACTGCAGACAGACTCCTTACCATCTGAGCCACCAGGGAAGCATTTTTTTATAAAATAAATGAAGTCTATTAAAAATCCTAATTCATTCAACAAAGTGATTCAACATTTGCTTTATGCCAGAAGTTGTTCCAGGAGCTAAGGCTTTAACAGTGGGCAAAACATACAGAAACTCTTCTGGTGCTTAAGGCAGAGGCAGAAAGCAAACACTAAACAGAGTAAACAGTAAATGATGTTTTGATGAAGCTGTCTTCCCTGGTGGTCCAGGGGTTAAGAATCTGCCTAACAATGAAGAAGACACAGGTTTGATCCCAGGTCCAGGAAGATTCCACATACCTTACAGCAACTAGGCTTGTAAGCCACCACTGCTGAAACCCACACACCCTAGAGCTGGTGCTCCACAACAAAAGAAGACACCCCAGTGAGAAGCACACACACCCCAACTAGAGAGTAGGGCCTGATTCCTGCAACTGGAGAAAAGCCCGTGCAGCAAAAGACCCCGCACAACCAAACCTTAAAAATACAATAAATGATAGTCAGGTTTTTTTAAAAAAATTGACAAAGTCCTTTGGAAACCAACAGAGCAAAATAATGCTTGATCCTATGGCATGTCAATAATGATGAAACAGAATTAAAAGGGACAAAAATAAAACAAAAACAAGTAAACAAGCCTGACCCATATAGCTTTCTTTTTTCAATAATTGCTCTCCAGAATTGCCCACATGTTCAAAAACCTTCAGTAGGCCTTAATACATATAAAATAAACCAAATTCCTATAAAAATTTTGTAAATTGTGTCCTTGCTAACTTTTGTTTTAGCTCTATGGGGTCACACAGAGTCGGACATGACTGAAGCAACTTAGCAGCAGCAGCAGCAGCAGCATGCTAAAATTTATACTTCATTTTTAAGATAGTGTTCATTAATTTATTATTAAATCACTATATTCATTAATTTATAATGAAGGATGAAAATAATACAGAAAGTATGTAAAGGGAAAAGTAAGTCATACCCTGGCTCATCCCATTTTACTCTCTAAAGGTAACCACTGTTGGGGCTTCCCTGGTGGTCCAGTGGTTAAAAATCTGCCTTGCAATTTGAGGGACACCAGTTCGATCCCTAGTCCAGGAAGATTCCACACGCCAAGGGGCAGCTAAGCCTGTGCCGAAACTAATGAAACTGTGCTCTGGAGCCTGCTAGACACAACTACTCAGCCAAGTGCTGCAGCTACAGAAAGAAAGCTGAGCACCCTCAATCCTGTGCTCTGCAACAAGAGAAAGCCACTGCAGTGAGAAGCCCGAACACGGCAAGAAGAGTAGCTCCTGCTCATCACAACCAGAGAAAGCCCTCTCGAAGCAACAAAGACCCAGCACAGCCAAAAGTACAAATAAATATTAATAAATGTTTATTATTTTAAAATAAAGGCAACTACTATTTACAGTTTAGCTTATGGATGTCATATACAGATGGTCCCTGACTTAACATGTTCAACTTATGATTTTTCTACTTTACAGTGGTGTGAAAGTGATACTCATTCAGTAGAAACTATACTTCCCATTCTGAGCTTTTCCTGGGCTAGCAGCATACTCTCTCATGATGCTGGGCCGTAGCAGCAGCCACAGTTTGCAGTCAGCTAAGCGATCACTGGGATAAAACTGATACACTTAAAACCATTCTGTGTTCTTACTATCATCCTGCTTTCACTTTCAGTTTCAGTTCAGTTCAGTTGCTCAGTCGTGTCTGACTCTTTGCGATCCCATGAATTGCAGCATGCCAGGCCTCCCTGTCCATCACCATCTCCCGGAGTTTACCCAAACTCATGTCCATCGACTCAGTGATGCCATCCAACCATCTCATCCTCTGTCATCCCCTTCTCCTCCTGCCCCCAATCCCTCCCAGCATCAGGGTCTTTTCCAATGAGTCAACTCTTCACATGAGGTGGCCAAACTATTGGAGTTTCAGCTTTAGCATCATTCCTTCCAATGAATAACCAGGACTGGTCTCCTTTAGGATGGACTGGTTGGATCTCCTTGCAGTCCAACTAGTCAGTAAATTACATGAAATAGTCAACACTGTTATTAAACACTCTTCATTTTAGATGATTTCCCCAACTGTGGCACCCCACTCCAGTACCCTTGCCTGGAAAATCCCATGGGCAGAGGAGCCCGGTAGGCTGCAGTCCATGGGGTCGCTAAGAGTCGGACACGACTGAGCAACTTCACTTTCACTTTTCACTTGCCTGCATTGGAGAAGGAAATGGCAACCCACTCCAGTGTTCTTGCCTGGAGAATCCCAGGGACAGGGAGCCTGGTGGGCTGCCGTCTATGGGGTCACGCAGAGTCGGACACGACTGAAGCGACTCAGCAGCACAGCAGCAGGCTAATGTTATGGCACCCCACTCCAGCACTCTTGCCTGGAAAATCTCATGGACGGAGGAACTGGTGGGCTGCAGTCTATGGGGTCGCTAAAAGTCGGACACAACTGAAGTGACTTAGCAGCAGCAGCAGCAGGCTAATGTTAAGTGTTCTGAGCATGTTTAAGGTGGGCTAAGCTAAGTTCACAATAAACTGGAAAATTCTGAAAGAGATGGGAATACCAGACCACCTGACCTGCCTCTTGAGAAACCTGCAGGTCAGGAAGCAACAGTTAGAACTGGACATGGAACAACAGACTGGTTCCAAATAGGCAAAGGAGTATATTCAAGGTTGTATATTGTCACTCTGCCTATTTAACTTATATGCAGAGTACATCATGAGAAACACTGGGCTGGAAGAAACACAAGTTGGAATCAAGATTGCTGGGAGAAAGATCAATAACCTCAGATATGCAGATGACACCACCCTTATGGCAGAAAGTGAAGAGGAACTAAAGCCTCCTGATGAAAGTGAAAGAGGAGAGTGAAAAGTTGACTTAAAGCTCAACATTCAGAAGACTAAGATCATGGCATCTGGTCCCATTGCTTCATGGGAAATAGATGGGGAAACAGTGGAAACAGTGTCAGACTTTATGTTTTTGGGCTCTGAAATCACTGCAGATGGTGATTGTAGCCATGAAATTAAAAGACGCTTACTCCTTGGAAGAAAAGTTATGACCAACCTAGATAGCATATTCAAAAGCAGAGACATTACTTTGCTGACTAATGTCTGTCTAGTCAAGGCTATGGTTTTTCCAGTGGTCATATATGGATGTGAGAGTTGGACTGTGAAGAAAGCTGTTCAGTTCAGTTCAGTCACTCAGTCGTGTCCGACTCTTTGCGACCCCATGAATCGCAGCATGCCAGGCCTCCCTGTCCATCACCATCTCCCGGAGTTCACTCAGACTCGCATCCATCGAGTCCGGGATGCCATCCAGCCATCTCATCCTGGGTCGTCCCCGTCTCCTCTTGCCCCCAATCCCTCCCAGCATCAGAGTCTTTTCCAATGAATCAACTCTTCGCATGAGGTGGCCAAAGTATTGGAGTTTCAGCTTCAGCATCATTCCTTCCAAAGAAATCCCAGGGTTGATTTCCTTCAGAATGGACTGGTTGGATCTCCTTGCAGTCCAAGGGACTCTCAAGAGTCTTCTCCAACACCACAGTTCAAACGCATCAATTCTTCGGCGCTCAGCCTTCTTCACAGTCCAACTCTCACATCCATACATGACCACAGGAAAAACCATAGCCTTGACTAGA
>SJYQ01096488.1:194692-258192 GCA_006410935.1 Redunca redunca
CAGTTTATTGTGATCCACACAGTCAAAGGCTTTGGCATAGTCAATAAAGCAGAAATAAATGTTTTTCTGGAACTCTCTTGCTTTTTCCATGATCCAGCAGATGTTGGCAATTTGATCTCTGGTTCCTCTGCCTTTTCTAAAACCAGCTTGAACATCAGGGAGTTCACGGTTCACGTATTGCTGAAGCCTGGCTTGGAGAATTTTGAGCATTACTTTACTAGCATGTGAGATGAGGGCAATTGTGTGGTAGTTTGAGCATTCTTTGGCATTGCCTTTCTTTGGAATTGGAATGAAAACTGACCTTTTCCAGTCCTGTGACCACTGCTGAGTTTTCCAAATTTGCTGGCATATTGAGTGCAGCACTTTCACAGCATCATCTTTCAGGAGCTGAGCACCAAAGAATTGATGCTTTTGAACTGTGGTGTTGGAGAAGAACTCTTGAGAGTACCTTCGACTACAAGGACATCCAACCAGTCCATCCTAAAGGAGACCAGTCCTGGGTGTTCATTGGAAGGACTGATGCTGAAGCTGAAACTCTAATACTTTGGCCACCTCATGCGGAGAGTTGACTCATTGGAAAAGACCCTAATGCTGGGAGGGGTTGGGGGCAGGAGGAGAAGGGGACGACAGAGGATGAGATGGCTGGATGGCATCACTGACTCGATGGACGTGAATCTGAGTGACCTCTGAGAGTTGGTGATGGACAGGGAGGCCTGGCGTGCTGCGATTCACGCATGGGGTCACAAAGAGTCGGACACGACTGAGTGACTGAACTGAACTGAAGCTAAGTTCCATAGGTTATATGTATCAGATGTATTTTTGACTTAATGATATTGTCGACTTACAATGAGGGTATCGGGATGTAACCTCATGTAAGTCAATGAAGACCTGTATATGTGTGTGTGTGTGTGTGAGTGTGTATTTTTCCTTTTCACAAAAATGACATTACGCTATACCCACCCCCTTGACCATCTTTTGGCTTTTAACAGAGAGCCATTAAACTGAGGTGGTTAAGAGTTTGAGGCATCAAACAGGTAACTTAGGTAAGAGGAAGTCACTTATTCTCTCGAGTCTTCAGACTCCCAGGTTAAAGAGGAGATAGCAATAGCAGTACTGCAGGGAGGATGAATGAGATAAGCCACCCGAATTGGTGAACATGGTTCCAGCTCCCAGATTAAGATTTTATAAGTAGTAGCCATTGTTTTCAGAAGTCATATATATATCATGAAGATACTTCCTTTTATACCAGATTCTGCTATAACATCTTGGTACAATTCATTTAGCCACCCTTTCTTGTTGGTCATTTCTCCCTGCCTTTCTACCCTTTTCATCCCACTAAACTTCCCTGCCAACCTCTTGTAGATTCACTTTCCCCTCAAACATACTAGGCACACTCTAACCTCAAGCCCTACCCCAGTGGCTCAGATACCCTCTACCTGAATCACTCCCCACTATTCACAGCACCAAGGTCACCTATAAAAACTGCAGTATTCCCTCATGGTTAAGAGCTGGGGCCCTGGAGCCAGACAGTCTGGCTCTGAGGCTTCCCAGCTGTGTGACTTTGAGCAGCTTATTTAACCTTACGGTGCCTCAGTTTCCTCTTCTGTAAGATGATAGGGTTTACCACAGAGTCTGTCATGAGGATCAAGTGAGTTCATCAAGAAAAGGGCTTGGCACATAGTGTGTGTGTTAGTCTCTCAGTCGTGTCTGACTCTGCGTCTCCATGGACTGTAGCCCACCAGACTCTTCTGTCCATGGAATTCTCCAGGCAAGAATACTGGAGTAGGTTGCCATGCCCTCCTCCAGGAAATCTCCCCAACCCAGGGGTTCGATAGTATGTATTCAATAAAGTTGAAGTCTATCGACTATCCATCCTTTGAGGCCAAGTTCAAATCCCATCTCCTCTAAGCCTTTTCTGGTCTCTCATATATATCCCCTGACTCTCTCGCACCTGCAATCTGTCCTTTAAGAATTGTCCCCTGCCCCCTCCTCACCCCGCACTGTGGGAGAACCAAATGAATAAAATACTACATAAACTGTGAAATGACATTACAGCAATAATAAACTAAATAGATGATTTACCAAATAGATAGTTTATTATTGTTATGCTACTTGAACACAATGCTTGTGGTCATCACACTGTCTTTTGGCACAGCTATTGAAGTCTGTGCCTGTTCCCTGCCCACAGTCCCACCTTATCCCCAGCTTGGGCTGTGAACTCTGAAGAGAGGAACTGACTCCATCTTTACTTAGCCCAGAATGCCTCCCCAGAGGTTTGCATACAGGACCTCCTTGTACTAGTTCATTCATTCAGCCAAGATTCACTGAGCATCTACTGTGTGTCAGGTATGGAGCTTAAAGCTGAGGGGGCAATGATGAACACCACAGAAACAACAGTCCTATTTAAGTCCCAGTTTATAGAATTAAATCCCCTCCCTGCAGCTCTACTATTTGCCAATATTTTCAGTAGGATGAGAATGAAATGAGGCCTAGGACATAACCAATTTCTTATATTAAAAAGGAAGTCAAGAAATGCTCATTTGTCCAGTTTATATCATATTTTTCTCATGACTGATTTAACCTGAAAGTAAATGTTACTAGAAAGAATGGCCTAAAGAGTTTCATTGTTGTTCACTGTTGTGATAAACTATTCCTATACCCCGGACGGTAACAGAATCCACGTGCAATACAGGAGACATAAGAGACGCGAGTTCAATGCCTGTCTTGAGAAGATCCCTTAGAGAAGGAAATGGCAACCCACTCCAGTTTTCTTGCTGGGAAATCTCTTGCACAGAAGAGCCTGGCAGGCTACAGTCCATGTGGTTGCAAAGAGTTGGACATGACTGAGGGACTAACGCTTTCACTTTCACTTTTTTTTACCAACCATTAGTTGGGTACTTGTTTTGATTCTCAGATCTCTCTAGACTCTCTGATTGATTCATGCTCTCTAGATTTTCTCACTGGAGATGATTTTTAGACCTTTCCTCTAACACTAATCTTTTGCATAAGCCTTCACCCTATATTTTCAGTTTCTTTTTTCCTCTTCCTCGTTTTTCCTCCAAATAACCCCTCCTCCATCATGAAACTGCCTTATCAACCCAGATAAAATCTCTCTCTTTCTCCTCCACACCATTTCTGCCTGCCTGGAGACAAGCCACAGCACAGCCTTTGTCATAGGTATTTCTGGCCATGCTCGGTCCCCTCTTCTGGGTTTTAAACTCTGGAAGTCAGAAACTTCTGTTCACAGCTATTTTTTGAGCATGTACCAAGAGTCAGGCACTGTTCTAGGCCTGGGGAAAAGTTAAGGAAAGAAGTGTACTTTATGTTCTCCTTTCCTGGAGTTTACACTTTAGCATATTCTTTCCTTTTGTTAATTGAAGTATAATTGCTTTGCAATATTGTGTTAGTTTCTGCTGTACAAGGCAGTGAGTCAGCTATATGTCTACATATATCCACTCCCTCCCTCCCACCTCACCCCATCCCACCCCTCTAGGTCATCACAGAGCACTGAGCTGAGTTCCCTGTGCTATACACCAGGCTCCCACTAGTTATCCATTTTACACATGGTGGTGTATATACCAATCCTAATCTCCCAGTTCTTCCCACCCTCCTCTTCCCCCCCCACCCCATGTCCACTTGTCTGTTCGCCACGTCTGTGTCTCTATTTCTGCACTGCAAATAGGTTCATTTGTCCCACTTTTCTATATTCCATGTTATATGCATTCATATACAATATTTTTCTCTGACTTGCTTCACTCTATACGACAGGCTCTAGGTCCATCCAGTTTTTAATATACTTCATATCTTTGCATTAAAAGCCTGATGCCTTCACGGAGGCAGTTCAGAGAACATGGTAATAATGGTGGTTTAGTCACTAAGTCATGTCTTGCAACCTCGTGGACTGTAGCCTGCCAGGCTCCTCCGTCCATGGGATTTCCCAGGCAAGAATATTGGAGTGGGCGGCCATTCCCTTCTCCAGAGCATCTTCCCAACCCACACATCAAACCCAGGCCTCCTGCACCGCAGGCAGATTCTTTCCTGCTGAGCCACCAGAAAAGCCCCTTCAGAGAACATATAGTGACCCAAACAAGGCTGAGTTCTTTCTGTTCTTTGGGTGCTTCAATTCATCTATGTACATAACTCTCCCTGCAAGGTCAGGCAGTTTGCACTGAGTCAGTAGAGTTCAGGAAGTTCTGCTTGGTGCCAGGATTCACCCAGGGGCTCTATTCCAAAAAAAATTGAGTCCCAGTCGGTCCAAGTGAGGCTGGAATGGAGCCAGCTGGGCACAAAATGCAGACGCCTCATCTAATGCCTTTTGACTAACCACATTAAGGACTGCCCTGTCAGTCTGTGGATTACCTGGGACCCCCATGTTCCCCTCTTCCCCTTCTCTGCTGGTTCTTCTGCCACCTTCCTATTTGGTAGCATCAGTGTCAGTGGACATTCTAGCTGTTGGTCACTCAGGTAGTAAGCCTGATTGCCGAGAAAGTGGAAACTATTGGCTAAGACAAGACTGAATTACCTTAATCAACGCGATTGACTCCATTTATTATCACAAATGAGAAATTGTGATACTGAGATGCATTTTCTGATGCACTAACAACATAATTGATTTCTAATCTACTGAGCCTGACTAAAGGCATAAATCTTACATTTATATCAATTATTCACAGTATTTTTTCAGGTATGTAAAAAGCAAGACCTTATTTTTATAGAGTTCAATTTCTATGTCAGATACTAACTTCCGGGGGAAAGTCAGTCATTTCTATCATTTTTTGGTGCATTTTGCTTAAAAACCGTCCTATTCAAAACTTCTCTCCTCCCTGTATTTTTTTCAGGATGTGGCAACTGGTTCAAGGGAGGATCGTGGTCACCTGATGTTGGTGGACAGCCTGGCCTATTTTTTAAATTATTATTAAAGTATAGTGGTTAATAATATATTATTAAATTATGTTGTCCAAGCTCTGCTGTACAGCAAAATGAGTCGGCTATACACAAATATACATTCTTTCTTTATACTCTTATCAATTATGGTTTGTTGTAGGATATTGAATATAGTTGCCTGTGCTATACAGTAGGATCTTGTTGTCATACTGTTTATCTAAAATCATTATTATGACTTTTTAAAAAAACTTATATTTACAAAAGGTTTAACAATAATTCTCTTGAACTATTCATCAAAGAGGATTATACTTCTAACCTCATGCCCCGCTGATACTGTCTGTCAGCAAGACTCAGTGAAAAATGAAGATTATTATTTTAAACCCTTGGACCAATACTGGAGCAGCTAAAGAGGTCACTGGCGTTGTTTGTTCAATTTCACCTGCAGAGACTTTACTTATTCCAAGAATGTGATGGTCAACAAGTTAAATGACTTCAGATAATGTACCTTGTACAACTGGGTGGGAAATCCCTAAGCTAACAAGGGGAGAAGATTATACATTTGGAAAATTAGTAGGCTTCTTCCCTTCTCAAATTCTAAATGCATCCACACCTTTAGAATTAAAGTAACTTTCCTCCTGTGACCATGTAAGGAGTTGGTTTTTTAAACATTTATAGTCTTTTACATTTCAATACATTTAGCTCCTGACATAGTGTCAATCAGGGCTTCCCAGGTGGCGCTAGAGGTAAAGAATCTGCCTGTCAATGCAAGAGACAAAAGAGACTTGTGTTGATCCCTGGGTCAAGAAGACCTCCTGGAGGAGAGCATGGCAACCCATTCCAGTATTCTTGCCTAGAGAATCCCATGGACAGAGGAGCCTGGTGGGCTGCAGTCCATCGGGTTGCAGAATCGGACATGACTGAAGCGACTTGCAGGCATATAGCACCATCATCGTAAGTGATTAATAAACCTTTGTTGAGCACACCTGGAGAAGCTGTTTTAAATAAATACAATAGCAGGTGATACATTCATACATTCAAAACATGATACAGGCAAAATATAGGTAAAGGGGAGAGTTGTGTGTCCGTGTCAGCAACTGGACGTGTGTTGCAGAGGAGCAAGAAGTCAGACCTGGGGACTTCCCAGGTGGTCCAGTGGTAAAGAATTAACCTTCCAGGGCTTCCCTGGTGACTTAATGGTAAAGAATCCGCCTGCCAGTGCAGGAGATTACGGGTTTGATCCCTGACTCGAGAAGGGATCTTCTTCACATGCATCTAGTCCCACGTGCCACAACGATTGAGCCTGTGCTCTTGAGCCAGGGAACCGCAGATCCTGAAGTGCTCTTCAACAAGAGAAGCCACCGCAGTGAGAAGCCGGCGCACCGCAACTAAAGAGTAGCCTCTGCTTGTTGCAACTAGAAAAAAGCCTGCTCAGCAACGAAGGCTCAGCACAGCCGAAAAAAATACAGAGAGAAAATAGACAAATAATAATGAAAAGAATTAGCCTGCTAACGTAGGAAACACAGGTTCGATCCTCGGTCAGGGAGCTCGAATCCCACACACCCTGGAGCAACTAAGCCCATGTGCCCTGGAACCCGTGCTCCACAAGAGAGGCTGCTGCAATGGGAAAGAAGCCCGGGCCCTGAAACGAGAGAGTAGCCCCTGCTCGCCACAACCAGAGAGAAGCCCATGTAGCAACGGAGACCCAGCACAGCCAAAATTAATTAAGAAAGAAAAGTCAGGCCCTTCCTTTCCCCTCTCCAAGACGCTAACCCCTGCAGCCCAGTCTAAATGCACAAGCATGAAGCTGCCTTCTGGGGATGGGTCCTGTGTTCTTCTTCTCCCGGCTTTGTGCCCTCCAAACACAAATGCCACGACTCTATGCCCTGCCCCCCAGCCCTGTTCTCCGTCTTATTCATCACAACAGCATCAGCTGCAGCATCGCTAGGGTCAGAAGCACACCGTGGGCAGCAACCTGGTGATCCTCTTGCAACTTCAGTTAGATCAGGTCACCCTCCTCTGCAAGACCCTCGCCGCCAGAAACCAGAAACCAGAGCTCTCCCTGTGCACCGCGGCCCCTGCTGGGTTTGGCCTCCTTACCTCTCCACCTCCTGCGGTTCTCCTTCCTGCTTACTCAACTCCAGCCCGAAGCCCCCTGAGGCAGGTGGAGTTTGTCAGGCGAGCTCCTGGCTCAGGCAGGCTCCTGTACCTGTTGTTCCCTCAGCCTGGAATGCTTTCCCCTCGAGTCATCCCTCGCCCGTCCTCTCACCTTCTCCAGGTCTTTACACTAATTCAGCATCTGGAGGAATTTCAGCCTCTTCTCTTCCTTCCCATCTTTCGTTTTTTCTTCAAGCACTTCGGTCATGATCCAACTCACTATACTTTTTACTTCTGTATCTTGTTGATCATCAGTCTCCCCCATGTCGGCTGCATGGGGGCAAGAACTTGGGTCTGTTTTGTTCACTGCCATGTCCCCAGTGCTCAGGACTGCATGGGGCACATAGGGCTGCTCAGTATTTATTGTATAAGGGAACATCAGCATTGCTATCAGCTGTTGCATGCCTTCTGTGTTTCGGTACTTTCATTGCATCATCCGAAAAGTCACAAAGATTAAGATACTATGATCTCCTTTTGCTATAAATGCAAACAGTAAAGACTCAGAGGGGTCAGATGACCTGCTCAGGATTGTAGAGTCAGTTACACAGCAGAGCTGGAGCTGAAATTCAGAGCCCACACTTCCCAGCCTGCTGCCAGGAGAATTCCCCAGGTCTCTATCCCCAAGCTAACACTTCTTCATTTGTCTGCCTGATCCTTCTCGCGCCCAAGAAAACAGTCACCCCACACTCCTGTGTCCTGACCATTCTTTCAGGGATCCTAAGAACTCTGGAGCTATAATATGAGCTCACAGGTTCACAGCTTCCACAGGAGAAAGAGCTGGCATTGCAGTGCCCTGGTGCAGGGAGATGGCCTGGCCAGGTGCAGCTGAACATGTAATGGTTTCCATTTACAATTCTATCCTGGGTTTTAATTAAAATCAAACTCTTCTAGTAGACATCTGCCGCAATTGAATTTCACCTGCATTCTAATGTCTGAATTCTTGAGTGATTTCTTTTCCTCTCCTGACTACTTTCATTCCTGGATGGTGCCAAGGAAGGAGTATGGGGAGAACAGGGGACTTCAATAACTTACAGTCAATCCAGTGAAATATACAATGTGTTTGCTGTTTTGTGAGAAGAAATAAACCCTCCATAAGTGGAAAAATTGTATCAAAGGAATAACAAACTACAGAAAGATTAACAAATAAGCAAAGAAATATTATAAGGATCTTTCAGACAAAGCTGTTGGAGTACTGCTTTTTTATTCACTTAGAATTATCATTATAACTTGGTGGGCATTCTTGGTTTTAGACTGTACATAAAGTAGGAAC
The DNA here is from genome assembly GCA_006410935.1 of Redunca redunca. Classification (NCBI taxonomy): domain Eukaryota; kingdom Metazoa; phylum Chordata; class Mammalia; order Artiodactyla; family Bovidae; genus Redunca; species Redunca redunca. The sequence goes on from SJYQ01096488.1 coordinate 203,001, forward strand.
AATCAGATAAAGTGAAATTTTAAAAGTTCCTCCCAGGAACTGTATGGGGCTCTGAGGTCCTATGAAATGAGCAAGCACTTCTTGGAGCCCGGAACTAACCTTGGGACTTAAAACAGAGAAACATCCCCTTGAGTTGCCCTGGGTGACATGAGAGTACAGGTATGATGCTTCCCTTTCTCATCACCTGCTTCTCATCTAACCCCAAATCATTAGGTTTATACTGTTGAAAACTCCCTTTTCCAGTTATAAAATGATGTGTATGGTAGTAGAAGAACGAACACTGGGTTAAGAGTCAGGAATGTGCTCACTCAGTTGTGTCAGACTCTTTTGTAACCCTATGGACTGTAGCCCACCAGGCTCTTCTGCCCATGGGATTTCCCAGGGAAGAATACTAGAGTTGGGTACCCATTTCAGAGAATCTTCCCAACCTAGGGATTGAACCTGAATCTCTTGGGTCTCCTGCATTGGCAGGTGGATTCTTTACCACTGCACCATCTGGGAAGCCCAAGAGTCAGGAATCCTGTGCCCTAATCCAGACCCTGGCCTTTTTTATCTGTGGGGCCCCGGATGAGCTTCTTATCCATAATATGACCTGTTGGTCATCTATTTCCACTTAAGATGACCAATAAGGAAAATTCCAGTTTTATTTTAAATTGGAATACATATACAACAGCTTCCCACATAGATTTGTGGTAAAGAGTCTGCCTGCCAATGCAGGAGCTGAAGGTTTGACCCCTGGGTTGGGAAGATTCCATATAGAGAAGGAAAGGACAACCCGCTCTAGTATTCTTGCCTGGGAAATCCCATGGAGGGAAAAGACTAGCAGGCTACAGTCCATGAGGTCCCAAAGCGTCGGCCACGACTGAGCACACAGAGATACAACAGCTACTACTTAAAATTATATAATCGCTTTCTTCTGTTCTTTTCTTTTTTTTAAAATCTATTCAGCTGCTCTGGGTCTTAAGTGGCAGCATGTGGGATCTTTGACCATTAGTTGCAGCATATGGGATATAGTTTCCTGACTAGGGATCAAACCCAGGCCCCTTGCATTGGGAGTGTAGAGTCTTGGCCTCTGGACCACCAGGAAAGTCCCCAAGTTTTGTTATTTCCTAAATACAAGGTATATCCTTTATTTTCCAAGGTTCATCACTTGGATGGAAGGAAGGTAGAAGAAGGGTGTGTAAGAACTGGGGGCTCAAGAGGTAGACCACATGGGTAGAAATCTTACCTCCTGATAATGGGCACTAAGCAAAATATGCATCATCTCTTCAGCCTCAAAATGGAAACAAGAACTCAAACCATACAGAGTTAGTGTAAGGATCACATGAACTGACACAATGAGGTGTCCTTACACATAGCAATGGCTCCATAAAAGTGTTTCCCAAATTATAGGGTTTTGAGGTTTTATTTAATAAGTTTAATACTTTTCTGATTATTTCCACCACAAGAATATAATTACAACTGCAGAGACCAAGGGGAAGACATTTGTTGGGAGGAAGAGAGAAGTTATTTACTTAAAGTCAAAGAACAGGAGTCAACTTGATTTATAAGTGAAATAGGAGACAGTCTTTCCTTTGGAGGGAAGCTTTTATTTCAGAGAAGGGTCTCAGGGCAGGAAGTTACCCAGTGAACCATCCAAATGAGATGCAGCCCCTGAAAACCTAGATGTGCCCACAACTCTTGATTTACTGCTCACAGGGCGGAAAGAACAGATTTCTAAGTTAGGGTATAAGTCAAACCTCACTGAAGCCACCTGAACCTCTCAAGGGTCATTAAATTGCAGTTGTGGAGGTCAGAAGTCTAAAATGGGTCTCACTGCGCTAAGACCAAGGCACTGTCATAGCTGTGTTCTTTCAAGGGGTGGAGTCCTCTAGGGAAGAATCCATTTTCTTGCCTTTTCTAGTTTCTAAAGACTGCCTAATGGCTCTTGGCCTCTGCTCCATTTTCCAAAGCCAGCGTTAGCCAGTCGAGTCTTTCCCATGCTGTCTTGCTCCGACACTGACTCTCCTGCCTCCCTCCTTCATTGATGAGGACCCTTGTGATTACACTGGGCCCTCCCAGATAACCTGGAGCTTCCCAGGTGGCTCAGCAATAAAGAATCCGCCTGCTATGTAGGAGACCTGAGAGGAAATGGCAACCCACTCCAGAATTCTTGCCTGGAGAATCCCATGGGCAGAGAAGCCTGGTTGGCTGCAGTCCATATGGTTGCAAAGAATCGGACACAACTGAAGCGACTTAGCAAACACGCACGCACCCAGATAACCTAGGAGAATCTCCCCAATCTCAAGTTCAGGTGAATAGTAACCTTAATTCTATTTGCAATCTTTATTATTTGTCTGTGCTGGGTCTTCGCTGCTGCACTCGGACTTTCTCTAGTTACCGTGAGCGGGGGGCTCCTCTCTAGTTGTACACAGGCTTCTCACTGCGGCGGCTCTAGGCACACAGGCTTTAGGAGCTGCGGTTCCTGGGCCCTTGAGCACAGGCTCAGTAGTTGCGGCTCACTGGCTTAGCTGCTCTGTGGCATGTGGGATCCTCCTGTACCAGGGATCAAACCTGTGTCCCCTGCATTCTTAATCGCTGGATCACCAGGAAAGTCCCACCACCTGTGATCTTAATCCCCCTTTGCCATGTAATATATCCCCTGGTTTAAGGTGTAGACAACTTTGGGAAAGGGGCATTATTCTGCCTATCAGAACCACTAACTAGCTGTGTGATAGTAGGCAAAACTATTCCTTTCCTCCAAATATCAGTTTACTTTCTGGAAAAATAGCTAAGGTAATGATGATAGCACCTACCCCTAGAAACTACTGATAGACTAAAAGTAAATTATGATAATGAATGAAAACGGATCCATAAATGTTAGCCTTTATCATCATCATCGTCGTTTACAGGGGAAGTAGGTCGAGAGGTTATGCACACTCAGTCCTACCCTCTTTATTGCGTGCAGTAGAATGAGCCACATCAGAGGCCTGGCCTCCTGCCTCTCCCCCATCCTTCCTTCGCCCTCCCCTGATTCAGGGCAATGAAGCAAGAGCAAGCACCAATCGCAATTGACAGACAAGGGACTACTACCCTCCAAGTGGCGTCCTTTGAGCTTCTGGTGTTTGAACTAAGCTAGCTCTCACGTCTTAGAAAGAGACTTGTGAGGTAGTTCTAGCCCCAGACTAGTTTCTCAGAGTCCCTTGAATGCATTGAGAAGCCCTGGGAACTCCTGGGCTGTAACAAGAGCAAAACTCTCCAGTTCCTGAAGGGACAGGTGTCTGTGTGCCTACGTGTGAATCCGAGCCTTCTCAGAAAGTCCACTCGATTTGTTTTCCCTCTCAATGAAGTCCCTGAGCCCCTTCAGTTATTTTGTGTCACACCCCAGTGAACTCCAAGGAGCTTCAAAGAGGGGAGGCGCTGGGCCTATCCGGAGAACAAGAGGCCAAGGCTAATTGGACCTCAGTCCCCTATTTCTGCTCCATTCAGATCAAAGACTTGGGCAAGAACTTTCTTAAACTTCAAGGCATTTATTTATATTTTACTTGATTTCTCAAACAGTATCAGGAATCTTAGCAGGGTTATTCCATGTTCCTAAGAAAGATTCTTTTAATTGCCCCATTTGTTTACAATCAACCTACAATGTTTTCATTCATTAGACTGATTCTGCTGTATTTATTCATGGAAATATACTATATTGTATATAATATACACACACGTATCAGTCAGTCAGTTCAGTCGCTTAGTCATGTCCGACTCTTTGCGACCCCATGAACTGCAGCATGCCAGGACTCCCTGTCCATCACCAACTCCCAGAGTTCACTCAAACTCACATCCATCGAGTTGGTGATGCCATCCAGCCATCTCATCCTCTGTCGTCCCCTTCTCCTCCTGCCCCCAATCCCTCCCAGCAATAGTCTTTTCCAATGAGTCAACTCTTCCCATGAGGTGGCCAAAGTATTGGAGTTTCAGCTTTAGCATCACTTTACAAATGAGAGAACTTTTCACATTAACCACATCAGTGAGGAGCTTGGATCTTTGGAAAATAAATAAAATCTACAAATCACATGTGTATTTCATGTATTAATATTTCATAAGTATACAAAGTAAGTTCACTTCTTATCATCAAGATGGGAATAAGAATCAAAGGCCAATAAACATATATACATAGACATACATATGAAACATACAAGCTTTATCTCATTTTATTTTTGCTTTCTTTTTTCTTTTTCTATTTAATTTTTTGTGTGTGGTGGGGGCGGGATGGGGGGGCACCATGTGACATGTAGATTCTTAGTTCCCTGACCAGGGATTGGAGTCTTGGAGTCTTAACCACCAGACCACCAGAGAAGTCCCTTGTCTCATTTTAGACAACAATTTCCAACTATTCCTTTGTCAAATTTATATCAAACTTTCTGACATACTAAAATGATCAAGCTTTAGTTTCATCTTTTTTTCCCTACTCCTGGCTCTGGGAGAAATTTTAGTAATCAAAAACTGGAATCAGGGGACTTCCCTGGTAGTCCTGTGGTTAAGAATCCACCTTCCAAAAAAAAAAAAAAAGAATCTGTCTTCCAATGCAGAGGCTACACATTCAATCCTTGGTCAGGGAACTAAGATCCTACATGCTGTGGGGCAGCTAAGCCCGAGAGCCACAACTACTGAGTCACTGCAAATAGCAGTGCAAATAGCCCATGTGTCACAACTGAGACCTGACACAGCCAAATAAATATATTAGTTAAAAAAAAAAAACTAGAATCTGTGGCAGCAAGAATAAAATGACTAATGTCTAGATGATTTGAATGTTTGAGAATCCATGCCTTAAAAAAATGCCATAGCTATCAAACCTCTAGCACTTAGCAAAAATGGCTTAGCTCTACTGTTTCAGGGTGAGCTTCATGGGGATCTCACTATGGTTCAATCTTAGGCCAGATATCCAGATAAAGCTTGTATGTTTCATATGTATGTCCATGTATATGTGTTTATTATATGGAAATAAGCATATAAAGAAAAAGAAACAAAGAAAAATCCACCTGAATTAGAAAAACAGTCGTTATTCAGTCGCTAAGTTGTGTCTGACCCTTTGCAATCCCATGGATTGTAGCCTGTCAGGCTTCCCTGTCCTTTACCATCTCCCAGAGTTTGCTCAAACTCATGTCCACTGAGTTGGTGATGCCATCCAACCATCTCATCCTCTGTTGCCCCTTTCCCCTCTTGCCTTCAATCCTGCCCAGCATCAAAAAACAGTATTTAACCTATTTAAAACATTTAATTTAACCTTATGAACTTTGTTTCCCAAAGTTTTTCAAAGTTTCTCCTAGGTTTTTAGATTTATGATACTAAGAAAGCTTTAGCTTGCAACAAGCAGAAATGTAGCGTGACCAGAGTGGCTATTCTTACTGCTATTATCTTAGAGGAATTGACTTCTTTGTCTCTGTAAGAGAATTCTCAGGAGTGGCGGATCTAGAAGGACCCTGAGTAATAAAAATCATACAGGCTCACCTCTAGTACAAGATACTGATAATAATATTCTACTAGTCACTGTTGTGAACTACAAACATTTTCAAGCTACATGACATTCTGAGGGCAGAGAGATACCTGAACAGGAACCAGCCAAACGATTTCTTCACCCAGGAGTTCTGAACAATGACTTATTTACTTATCATCTACCATAGCCATATAGAGGTTAAGCTCTGAAACCAGACTGCCCAGGTTCAAATTCTGCCTCCATGCTTAGAAGCTATGTGACCTTCAACAAGTTATTTGACCTCTGTGCCTGTCTCCCTGTCTGTGAGATAATGTTGATAATACCCATCACAGGATGGTTGTCAGGATTAAGTAAATGTTTAGAAAACCACCATTTAGAAAATACCCAGTAATTCTTAATTTCTCTCCATACCTTATATTCTCTTCCAAAATATTAGGAATACAAATAGCTCTTTTATATGCCTCACAGGTTATTTTAAAGGTTAAGATTAGAAAAAGTTTATAAAACATCTGAGACACGGTACTCTAAACTATCAGAGTGACTCTATGCTGATCTGGAAGTTGGCTCAAGAATTTTAACCATCCCTAAAAGAAAGCTTCTGATTAGAAGCCAGACACCAGAACTGCTAAAAGCTAGAAATACAACAGAAGCAGCAGCATTAGCATAAAGGCAAAAGAAGAAAAAACAGAAAGAAGGAAAAGAACATCTTTAGTCTGCCTACTATCTGTTAGGAACTTGACCTGTATAATATTTAATGCTCACCCACACTTATGAGGTAGATATTTTGCTAACCACAAAACTAAGTCCCAGAAGTTAAAATAAGCTGCCCAAGGTCACAAAGTTTTAAATAGCAGAGCCCAAGTTCAAACCCAGATCTGTCCAATGCCAAAACCCATTAAACATTCGCCCACTCAACTATAAAACAGGTAGCACCCCCACCCTTTCAAAAAAAATAATAAAGCCACTTGTGTTCCTATAGCTAAACAACAGAGAAGGCCAATGTGACATCAATGTGATGTCACCAATGTGATTAAGGAGAGTGACATGCTGATCACTATAGCCCTCGACTCAACTAGTGAGCAACAGACTCTCGGGAAAATCCTTGAAGGGGGACCACCAAACGGCAGCTGGAGCACTACAGCCCTCCCAGGAGTCAGTCTACCATGCTTGGCTGCATCCTCAGAGATGGCAAGACGAATAGGTAATGGTGCAGAAAAAATATGAATATGTGTTGCTTGAGTGAAAAAAATGAGTGAAGGAGAAGTACAGAGAATTCCCTGGCAGTCCAGCAACTAGGACTCTGCGCTTCTAGGGCAGGAGACATGGGTTCAGTCCCTGGTCCAGGAACTAAGATGCCTCATGCCACACTCTAAGATTTGACCTCTCTGTGCCTGTCTCTCTGTCTGAGAGATAAGGTTAATAGTACCCTTCATAAGAAGGTTGTGAGAACTGAGTTAATGCATGTACATGTTAAAAAAAAAAAAAAAAGAAAATAGGATATTTTGTTCTTCACAAAATACTCAAATTTCAGAACAGTCTTTCTAACCCTACCCTAGCCAACTCCAGCTTTGAACTGCCTGCTACCAGATTCCCACCTGCTAGGATGCTGCCTTGTTATGATTGTCTGCAAACCTCAGGTCCCTCCTCCTCATCCCCTAGACCTTTAGCCCCTGGCTCACTGTCAGCCTCTCACCAACATCACTCCTGCCAGCACACGTGATGCTTGCAACTTCAGATGATCCTCTGTCCTCCTCACTCCCTCCTCCAAGCCATCGTACATACTCACTTAGTCCCTAACGGTGTCCTTACCTACCTGCAAACCCAATAACCCAATTCCAAGCACCCTACTCTCTGACCACCGCCTCCTTTCTTTCTTTCTTTTTTTTTTTTGTAACAGTTTTATTGAGACATCACTCATATACTATAAGATTCAGCCTTTTCAAGTGATCAGTTCAATGGTTTTAATGCCTTCACAGAGTTGCTCAACCATTACCACCATCAACTTTAGAGTAATTTAATCATTACCCCCACAAAATACACCACACCTAATAGCTTCTATGCCCCCTCAGTTTTCCCATTGCTCCCAGTCTAGGCATCTCTGTGTATATATTTAACTATTTTGAGTATTGTATGGATGTGAGAGCTGGACTGTGAAGAAGACTGAGCACCGAAGAATTGATGCTTTTGAACTGTGGTGTCAGAGAAGACTCTTGAGAGTCCCTTGGACTGCAAGGAGATCCAACCAGTCCATTCTGAAGGAGATCAGCCCTGGGATTTCTTTGAAAGGAATGATGCTAAAGCTGAAACTCCAGTACTTTGGCCACCTCATGCGAAGAGGTGACTCATTGGAAAAGACTCTGATGCTGAGAGGGATTGGGGGCAGGAGGAGAAGGGGACGATTGAGGATGAGATGGCTGGATGGCATCACTGACTCGATGAACGTGAGTCTGAGTGAACTCCGGGAGTTGGTGATGGACAGGGAGGCCTGGCGTGCTTCGATTCATGGGGTCGCAGAGTCGGACACGACTGAGCAACTGAACTGAACTGATTTTGAGTATTTTATATCATACAACACATGACCTTTTGTGCCTCGTTTCTTTCCATTAGCATGTTTCAAGGTTTGTCTAAATTGTGGCAGAATGAAGTATCATCAGAATTTTATTCTCTTTTATTGCCAAATAATGCTTTATTATATGGATGTGTTAGTTTTTACCCATTTATTAGTTGATGGACATTGTGTGTAAACTTCTTATGTGATGAAAGCTTTCCTTTCTTTTGGGTCTGTGCCTAGGAGTGGAATTGCCGCGTCATATGGTAAATTTAGGGCTTCCTAGGTGGCTCAGAGGGTGAAGAACTTGCCTGCAATGCAGGAGATGCTGGAGATATGGAGGAGGGCATGGCAACCCACTCCAGTATTCTTGCCTGGAAAATTCCATTGACAGAGGGGCCTGGCGGGCTACAGTCCACAGGTCACAAAGAGTCAGACACGACTGAAGCGACTGAGCACAGCCCAGCAGGGTAACTTTACATTTTGACATTTTAAGAAGCTACCGGACAGTCAATTTTCTGCTACCATCTTATCATCCCATCAGCTGTGAATGAGAATTCCAATTTCTCTACAATCCTCCTCAACACTTGTTAGTGTCTATCCCAGTTATTACAGGCATCCTGTTGGGTAGGAAATGATTTTGATTTGCATTCCCTCTTCTCTCTTTTTAGCTTGTTTGTTCTAATACTCTAACTCCAACATTTTTTTTTAATCCCATTCATTTTTCCTATGGTGCTTTCACTGCTTCTCTCCCATTTCAAAGAAGTGCTCACTTCCTTTTTTATCCATCTTAATGTCCATGGACCATTTATATAATCAGTTATTTGTATAATCGCTCAGCTTTTTTGCTCTTTCTTGCCACCACATGGACTTCTCTATTTATTTTATCATCCTTTCTGTTACTAGGGTTGGACTGGCGATAGTGATAGGCCCTTTTGTATCCCAAACCTCATCCTTTATCACCTACTCATGTACTTTATTCCAGCAACTATTCCTTCTCAGTCATGATCACATTTTCCTACTCAACTGGATTATTTTCATTATTGAAAAAGTTTCTATTATTTCTCCCATCTTAAAAAAAAGAAAACCTTCTAATCCTACATTTTCCTCCAGCTTTTCTGGAGGAAGATGTAGGATATTCACTTTTCTCTCTATTGCTTGAACTTTAGGATCACATGTTTAATTGCCTGCTGTTAGATATTAATTTAGCATCTCAAATATTACAAGCCTAAAATTAAACTCTTGGTGTTCCCCTGAACCAGCTCTTTTATGGCAAATAGCAACACTGTCTTCCAATTTCTCAAACCAAGAATCTTAAGAAGTCTCTCTCACATTACACATTGACTCTATCAGCAAAGCCTAAATTACTACCTCAAAACTATGTTCCCAATTTCATCACTTCTTGCCAGTGACACTGCTTCTGACCAGCTCTGACACTTCACCATCCCTTATCTGGATATTTAGTGGGATCCTAACTGGCATTCCTGGTTCTGCCCTTGTGCCCATCTACTCCACATCCCTATGACATAATGTGCTTTTTTTCTTCCTATCTTTTTAATTTTTTCCAGCTTTATGGAGGTATTATTGACTTATATGTAAACTTAATGTGCATAATGCGACGATTTAATATATGGTGTCCCATAATGTTATTTTCAGCATAGCAGACAAAGAGATCACTTTAAAACTAAGTCAAACACATCACTGTTTGGCTTAGAAACATCTAATGCCTTCTCAGCCCACTTAGAGTAAAAGCTCAAGTCCTCTTAAAGGTCTTCAAGACCCTGCACAATCACACAATCTGCCCCTCTCTATCTCCTTGTCCTTTCTCCCATCACTCTCCCTTGGGCTTACTCCATTTCAGCCAGCCTGGCTTTGCTGAGATACCCTGAATTGTCCCAGGACACATCTACTACTTGGTCTTCGCACATGATGGACTTTTGTTTGGAACCTTCCCCCAGGCAGCCATGCGGTTTACTCCCTCCCCTCCTCCAGGTCTCCTGCGTTCATCAGAAGCTTAGCAAAGGCTCTTCCAAATCAGAAACTTTCTGGGGCAGTAAGGAGAAGTTGGAATAGGAAAAAGAAGAGAACAGAAACTGGATATTTAAACTTTGAGGAGCTTCTCCTAAAGGCCAAGGTCTTGTTACTTATTATTTGACTTAATATTCACAACCTGCAAGAAGAAGATGGTTATATATCCATTTTACAGATGAGCTAACAGAGACACAGAGGGATAAAGTCAGAACCCTAACAAATCTCTGGTCAATGGTGGAACTTGGTATCCAATCAAAAATCCAACCTCAAACCCTTTCGTTGGCCCACAACATCACAGATATTCAGCTTCCTATGTAGTTGAGAACAAGTTGGGAATGGATGCCCATTACAGAATTCAAATATTTGCAATAGTAAGGAAATCAATATGGCTTATTTTCACAAATTCTTCACCTTGACTCTACCCTAGAATGAAACTTCTGTGTGCTCAACTGTGGGTTAATTAGATTCCAGAGATTCCTGGCAATCTCTCAACTAATCGTCTAGGATCACTTTTGCATGATAAAAATCCCATCAAGTGGTTCACTGCATGAGGACTCTGGGCACAAATTTACTCCTTCCAGTTGCTGCTAAGGAGGCATTAATAGAAGGTCCTGTCAATGAAGGAAATGGAAGGAAAGTAGTTTGTTAATGGCTTTACTCCACAATGCCATTTCTAATAGCCCATGCTGGGTGGCCCAAATATTTAGAAATCCATGCTCCGTAGGCCTTTGAAGATGAGTGGCAACCCTGGGCCTCCTGCAGATGCCTAAAGAAGCTCGGGGTGTCTGGCTCCCCCGTAACTATGCTGCCATAACCCACCCCCACATTCATTATCTTTCAATTATCAGCTTGGCATTTCTTCCTCCCTTTGGCTTATTCTTCTCTCCTGACCTCTGACTTAAGTATTTGCTTTTCCCTGTCTGGAATCCTTGCTCAAACTAACTTCAATCACTCAAAACCTGCACTGTGAGGAGGGAGATGAATGTGGGGGAGCAGTGACAGCCAAGAGACTTACACGGAGTTGTTTGCACCAGGCCTCCTGGTCAACCTCTCCCTTCTTATTTAACAGTGATGAGTTACTCATTAAATGACCATGAACCAACAGCAAGAGGCTGGTTTCTCTTGTAGGTTGGTTTTCTATAAACAGTAAATCAACTCAATAGAAGGGCTAATTTAAAATGTCTTATCCATTCCGGTTTCTACTTCGTATAGTTGAAGTTTAGGGATTAAATGGCAGTCAGGATACTATGGAGCAGTCCCCTAAGTCTTATTAACTGCCATCAGTATAATGATAAATTCCAGCTGGAAACATTGCCCAGGTGCTAATTAGTCTGAAGATAATCAATTTAACGCAAATAAAAATCTTGAGAGGTCAATTAGTATTGCACCCATTTTACAAAGGACAAATGTGAAATATTTGGACTTTGCCACAATGTCCAATATTAATTATGGGGAATTTAGACTCAGTTTAAGGCCAAATCCATTAGGCAACACACCTTCATATGGCTGGCAACATCCAATGAAAATATTAATTTCCTTCTACTGTGTACTGGTATCTTCCATTGTCCACACCCTCCTGGAAGGCAGCTGATTGAGGAGACTGAGAAGTGAAACCCGCAGGGGTCAGCCTTCTTGGGGAGGGACCAGGACTGGCCTTAGGGCCATGATGACTGAGGACAATGGGCAGAGCACCCATCAGAGATTGCATTTCTCTTGTGACCATGGTGAGAAGCTGCAGGCTAAAAATGCCGACCATCCCAGTCATGCTGGGTAATGGTGACAAGTTGCCCTTGGGTGTCCTGTCACAATCTAGGCTCCATGAGGACACCATTCTTCGGCCAAATTACTGTGTCTCCAGACAAGTCTAAATCCAACCGGCTTGGGCTACATCTTTATGTTTCGATTGACAATGACAACCATAAAGACTTGTTGAGTGTCTGCTTTGCATCAGTCATTGTGCCAGGTCCCAGGGAGACAGGGCTCCAAAAGTGAGACATGGTATGGAATTCTCAGTTAGGGGGAAACAGACAGCTAAACTGACAATTCATCTGCTACGTACTACGTGTTATGAGAGCTCCCATAGGGGTTGTGCCTCATCCCTAATAGCTTGGAAATGCAAGAAATATTTTATGAATGTTTAATCTGTAAAAATCAGTGCACAATGGGTCAGAGTAGAGACAAGTAAAGAAAAATGAAGGAGATGTAATAACCCCTAAAGCACTACCTAGGTCTGAAATCCTGGTTCAGATAGTAAAGAATCCACTTGCAATGCAGGAGACTAGGGTTCGATCCCTGGGTTGGGAAGATTCCCTGGAGAAGGGAATAGCTACCTACTCCAGTATTCTGGCCTGGAGAATTCCATGGACAGAGGAGCCTGGTGGGCTAATGTCCATGGGATCGCAAAGAGTCGGATCATGACGGAGTGACTAACACACACACATACACAACAAAACAAAACAAAACAGCCATCAGGACCGGCTATATGAAGAAAGATAAAGTTGGGCCCCAATGCTTCCTGTGTATGGAAAATCAACTGCAGGAGGCTCTCATATTTGAGGAAATTATTTTATTCCCAATGGAATTGGAGGATGAAGTGTTTATACTTTCTAGCTACTTACTGTAAAAAAAAGGAAGCCTTCAAGAGCAAGTTGGCAGAGAGAACAGGGTTTGGTTCCAGTGGCCATCAACACTGACCTTCTTAGAAAGGAATGATTTCTTTGACGGCCTTGAAAATGGCTTTCAGGATTCTTTGTGTGCAATGAAGTGGGAAGTAATTACCTTTCAGACATTTTTCAAATGCTGGCTAAATTGGATGGCTGGAGAGGACCGTGTGGTTAGGGCATGCCATCATTTGGTGATCGCTTACTGAGTTCTCTGCTGAACACTTTGGGGCAGGGGGAGACTGCCTGCATTTAATCCTTAAACTGACCCCATGAGGATAATACGGTTATGATGAACAGATGTGGAAGCTCAGATTATGGTGATGTTTCCGAGCTTTTTTGCATCACAGCATCTCCTCCAGGGCTGAGAGGACCAATCTCTTGGCACACATGTACGCTATTTTTTTTCTTTAACATTTGTTTATTTGGTTGCACTAGATCTTGGTTGCAGCATGTGGGATCTTCATCGTGTCATGCAGGATCTTTCCTTGCAGCGCTCAGGCTCCCTAATTGTGGCGAGTGGGCTCCGAGCGCGCAGGCTCAGTTGAGGCACACGGCTTAGTTGCTCCGTGGCATGTAGGATCTTAGTTCCCTGACCAGGGATTGAACCCGCATCCTCTGCATTGCAAGGTGGATTCTTAACCACTGGACCACCTGGGAAGTCCCACATGTACACTATTCATGGTGCACTGGAGGGAGAGCTTGAGTTGAACAGGGTTAAGTATCTTGCCTGGGGTAAGAAAATGGCTGAGCTGTCTTAAACCCAAGGCTATGACTACAGAAACTGGGCTCCTAATCTCTATCTGATACTACACTGTATCATCACATTATATGTATGGTGTTACAAATTCTCACAAATATCTCCAAAGATGAATTATATTTGTTTTATCTTCAGAGTGAATATAGCTCAGTCCCTCTATGATGCTGGTGTTGGAACATTGGACACACCTTCATTTTATTGGGTTATCCCAGTAGACTGTATTTTCTTCAGCTTTTAGGATTCGTCTTGTGGGTGCTTATTGCTTATTCACCTAGAATGTCAGGTTCGTGTCAACTGAGAAACAAGGAAAAGCAACTAAATATATTAAGGATAACAGAACAATATACAAGTTTTAATCCCATTGCAACTCCCCCCATTTCAGTGGTATTACTCTCAGCTAAGCAATGAAGGAAGCAACAAGTGTACATCTATTAACAAGACCATGGCGGATGGAGAGTAAGCTGTGGCTGTGAGCTGCCCATCACGGCTGCTGGTTCAGGGTTTGTTTCAGGAGCCTAGAACTGTTATGAAGCTGATTCCCCAGGGAAAAAAGGGGAATGGACACAAAGTTGCAATCCTACCTATTAAAAGTATTTTACCCAGTGTTAACCCAATACTGCTTTAATCTGTGCCTTAGAAAACCAGTCCATTGCTGGCAGCTGAAATCATTCTCATTTATTACTAAATGCCTTCCCATTTGTTTTGCAAGCAGGAGCTTTTTCAGACAAGACCTTTTTTTTTTCTTTAATATTAAAAATAAGAGGACTTCCTTGGTCACCCAGTGGTTAAGAATCTGCCTGCCAATGTAGGGTACAGAGGTTCAATCCCTGGTCCAGGAGGATTCCACAGGCTATAGAGCAACTAAATCTATGCACTACAACTACCAAACTCAAGCTCTAGAGCTACTGAAGCTCATGTGCCCAAGAGCCCGGGCTCCACACGAGAGAAACCACTGAGACAAGAAGCCTGAACACCGCAACTAGAGGATAGCCCTCACTCACTGCAACTAGAGAAAGGCCCAAACCCAGCAACAAGCACCCAGCACAGCCAAAAACAAATACAAGAAAAAGAAATAAATATAAATATACTTACATAAATATAAGTAATAAAAGAAATGTGAATCTCTGAAGGAAAGAGGGAATATTCGATCTCAATATATCATCACTCAACTCAAAAGAATTGGACCAGGAGCCCCAGGAAGACAGAAATTGTGCCGAATGTGTTTCCAAGGACAAAATCAATAAGAAATTCATTTGAGTATATTGTCCTGTTTCATTTGTGAGAAAGTTCTATTTCAATATTAAAATTAAGCAAATGGTTCCAAATCAGATGACAGTAGTCAATGCCCAGACCTAGATCAAAACTACTGAATAGTAAGGTTTATGCCATAAGTGGAAAATCCCATGGATGGAGGAGCCTGGTGGGCTGCAGTCCATGGGGTCGCTAAGAGTCGGGCACGACTGAGTGACTTCATTTTCACTTTTCACTTTCATGCATTGTAGAAGGAAATGGCAACCCACTCCAGTGTTCTTGCCTGGAGAATCCCAGGGATGGGGAGCCTGATGGGCTGCTGTCTATGGGGTCACACAGAATCGGACACGACTGAAGTGACTTAGCAGCAGCAGCAGCAGCATGCCATAACCGAGAGATTTAAAAGAAGGAAAATTATGTAAACTTTCCCCCTTCCTCCAAACTCGACAGAGAGGTGATTTAAAAAAAAAAAAAGCTTTGCTTTTGCTGGACTGGAAGGAAAACAAGAAAAAGAGCAAAAGAGAAAGTCATTGGTCAGGATGGCTGATGCAAAGTTCAACCCTCAGGAGAGAAGGGAAAGAAACCCTCAGAAGAACTGCTCAGCCAGGAGCGGGGAAGACTTGTTCCTCCACTCCCCTTGGAGAATCCTGAAAGGAAACATTCTCACAACTGTCCTGTGCCAGCATGCAGGGCTACACCAGAGTGGCAGTGACCACAGGGCAGGTCCAGCCAGAGAGCCCTCTGAGACAGACTCTCTATGCACCCCCTCCACATTTCCACATTTCCTGCATTGTCAGAGCAACACAGAAGAGAGGCAGACATCTCCTCATTGTTTCCGTTCTTCCTTTCTTGAGATGGGGCAAGAGTTTGGTAGAGAAAAAGCCAGTGGGCTGGCTTATAGCCTCATGGTGGATGGAAGCCTCAGGACAGGGGTAGCCCACAGACATCAGCTGGAGAAGACTCTTGAGAACCCTTTGGATTGCAAGGAGATAAAACTAACCAATCCCAAAGGATATCAACCCTGAATGTTCATTGGAAGGACTGAGGCTGAATCTGATTCTCTAATCTTTTGGCCACCTAATGTGAAGAGCTGACTCACTGGAAAAGACCCTGATGCTGAGAAAGACTGAAGGTAGGATGAGAAGGGGGCATCTCAGAAGATGAGATGGTTGGATGGCATTACCGACTCAGTGGACATGAGTTTGAGCAAGCTCCGGGAGATGGTGAAGGACAGGGAAGCCTGGGATGCTGCAGTCTATAGGGTCTGGAGGGACTGAAGCTGAAGCAACTGGGCTGGGAGGTGGGAGGGAGGTTCGAGAGGGAGGGGACATATGCATACCTACAGCTGATTCATGTTAATGTACGGCAGAAACTAACATAATATTGTAAAGCAATTATCCTCCAATTAAAAATTAATAAATGTTAAAAATTCTAACCTGTGCTTTCCAGAAAATAACAATAAAAAAAAAAGGATCAGGATTTAAACCAGAAGTAATTGAATCATCTTCAATTAGAAAAAATTTTGATTTCTATTACCAAGTAGAAATTAGGGCTCATGAGTTAATTCAAGCATAGAGAAAGAAAATGAGTTCTTAGCTCACTGACATTTGTGTTAGTAAAAATTTTCTCTCTTGATACGTTTTAATGTAAATTCACTGTTACTATCTTGATTTTATCTCAGATTTCAGATTGAGAGGCTTGATATTCTCTTAAAGGAGTTTTCATCCTCAGGGCAGGAATCAGAGGAACCTTTGCCGGGATATGTAGCGGAGGGCATCACAGTGGCCGCCCCAGCATCCACTTCATCCTTCCTTTACTTTGTTCACTGTGAAGCAACCATGGTGACTACATTTCCGAATGAGCCCAGCTCCACGATGCAGGGACCGGGTCAGGAAAGCCAAGCTCCAGCTAGCCAGCCCATGATGTTTCCCAAGTCTGAGGGTTGGTTACGGGCTATCAGCCAGCAGTGGGGACTGGCCTCCTCTCTCTGCAGATAGACATTGAAACAGGGAGCTGGCCTAAGTTTGAAATTGACACCATAGAAGGTAAAGAAAAGATGCCTGGGGCTTCCCTGGTGGCTCGGTGGTAAAGGATCCACCTGCCAATGCAGGACACAGGGTTCAATCCCTGATCCAGGAAGATCCCACATGCCTCAGAGTAACCAAGCCCCTGAGCCACAGCCAGATCCATGATCTAGAGCGTGGGAGTCGCAACTACTGAGCCTACGTGCCACAACGACTAAAGCCCGCAGGGCCTGGAGCCCGTGCTCCACAAGAAAAGCCGCTGGAATGAGGAGCCTGTGTACCGCAGCTAGACAGTAGTCCCTGCTTGCCGTGCCGCAACTAGAGAAACAAGCCTGCGCAGCAATGAGGACCCAGCACAGCCAAAAATAAAGAAATAAATAAAACTATTTTTTAAAAAAGAAAAGATGTCTGCTGCTGCTGCTGCTACTGCCAAGTCACTTCAGTCGTGTCCGACTCTGTGAGACCCCATAAACGGCAGCCCATCAGTCTCCCCCGTCCCTGGGATTCTCCAGGCAAGAACACTGGAGTGGGTTGCCATTTCCTTCTCCAATGCATGAAAGTGAAAAGTGCAAATGAAGTCGCTCAGTCATGTCCGACTCTTCACAACCCCATGGACGGCAGCCTACCAGGCTCCTCTGTCCATGGGATTTTCCAGGCAAGAGTACTGGAGTGGGGTGCCATTGCCTTCTCCGAAAGATGTCTGACAAGTTACTAAATCAAATCAACTCTGAGCCGACTGCTTCCGACCTTCCAGGGCTGAGTCAATCCGTCTATTTTTTTGTTTGATATGGTTTGAGTTGGGCTTTGTATCTCATGCAACCAAAGAACCCTGAAATGTTGCGGTTGGAGAGGGGACTTTCTCAGCTCCTAAATC
Source organism: Redunca redunca (assembly GCA_006410935.1). NCBI lineage: Eukaryota > Metazoa > Chordata > Mammalia > Artiodactyla > Bovidae > Redunca > Redunca redunca. The sequence continues at coordinate 220,616 of SJYQ01096488.1, forward strand.
TGAACGTATGAGTAAAGCAGGGCCTCACAACAATTACCTCATACTTTCATGTCTTTTGTTTAGAAGCATATTCAATGAGAAAAAACAACAAAGAAATAAAAGCAAATTCTACGAAGTGAAAACCCCAGTGTGAGCGTGTGTATTTGTATTAGCTGCTCAGTCCTGTCCCACTCTTTGGGACCCCATGAACTGTAGCCCACCAGGCTCCTCTGTCCATGGAATTCTCCAGGCAAGAATACTGGAGTAGGTAGGCATTTCCTACTCCAGGGGATCTTCCTGACCTGGGGATTGAACCTGGGTCTCCTGCATTGCAGGCAAATTCTTTAATGTCTGAGCCACCAGGGAGGCTGTTGAAAACCCCAGGATATCCCTTAATTTCCCGTATTTATCTTCCCTCCAACTTGTGGCATCATTCTCGCAGGGACCTCTGCATAATGGATCTTTCTTGCTTTCCCTTCCTCGCTCTTTTCTTTCTTAAAGACAGGAGGAGGGGAAGAAGGCAGGGAGGTGGAGAAGGCAGAATGGAGAAGGGGAGAAGAAGGAGAAACAGAAAGAAAGAGGAGGAAGACAGGCCAGCTGACAGTCAGGCACCAGCTTTCTGCTTCTGATTATGTGCAGGGAACGTTCCTTATTAGCTCTTATGTAAAAGTAAGAATGTGTGAGCCCATTGTTCAGGGGTATTGGGTAACTCCAAGGGAATAATCCATTCCACAAATTCCAGCGACAACTCATGACCAGGTGATGCAGGCAGGGCACAATGCACACTGTTTGATCCTCAGGAATATCAGGGCTGGCGGCTACAGGATTATTGTATCTCACTCACCCCTTTCCCTCTCACGTACCACGCCTAGGCTCTTCCAGGCACCTCCCAGGCCAGAGTTTAGAACAAGCCACTGGGCAGGACACTTATCAAAGTGCAAACATTGACTTTACAAGGTGGCAGTTAAAAATAACCTGCCAAAGGCCCCAAGTGCGTCAGGGAAGGCCATTGTCCTGTGTGGTATACCCAAGACTTCCTCCCCAAGGCCTCCTCTCCCACATTCTTCTTCTTCTCTATTTAAAAAAAAATTCTGGCTGCACTCCACAGCACGTGAGACCTTAGTTTCCCAACTACAAATGGAACCTCTGCCCCCTGCATTGGAAGGCAAGGCTCTTAAACACTGGACTGCCAGGAAAGTCCCCAATTTTTTTTTAAATTGAAATATATTTGATTTACTATGCTGTGTTAAAGTGTACAGCAAAGTGATTCAGTTATGCATAATATATATATATTCTTTTCCATTATGGTTTATTACATGATACTGAATATAATTCCCTGTGCCATACAATAGGCCCTGTTGTTTGTTTATAATTGTTTATAATACAGTATGTAATATTGTTTTTAATATAGTATATAATATGTAATATAATTATTTATATATAGTTTTCTAATCCCAAACTCTTAATTAATTCTGTACCTTCATTCCCCCTTTGGTAGCCAAAAATTTGTTTTCTGTGTCTGTGAGTCTGTTTGGTAAGAAGTTTCTTAAGAAAGTTTTGTAAATAAGTTCATTTGTCTCATGGTTTAGATTCCACATACAAGTGACATCTTACGATATGTGTCTTTTTCTTTCCAGCTTGCTTCACATGGTAGTTCACATTCTTCTGTTTCCTTTCTGTGGCTACAAATTGACAATCTTCAAAGGGGGCCACTGTCTTTAGGATGTCAGATTTTTAAGTTTCTGCCCTTGCCTATTATTCTTTGCTTTTCTGGATAGCAGGTAAATCCCAGACTGTCTAGTGCACAGAGTTGTAATGCACAGGAACCTACTAGCATTATTGATTGATTGATTTACTAGCATGTCTTTATTTTTGCATCTAGAGGTCACCAAATCACTGCAGATGGTGACTGTAGCCATGATATTATTATTATTATTATTTTACTATGACCAACTTTATAAACATCAATATGACAATTTAGATGAAATGGACAAATCTTTTTTTTTTCTTTTTTCTTTTTAAAAATTTTATTTATTTTAATTGGAGGCTACTTACTTTACAATATTGTAGTGGTTTTGCCATTGACAAAGATACATTGACATGAATCAGCCATGGGTGTACATGTGTTCCCCATCCTGAGCCCCTCTCCCACCTCCCTCCCCATCCCATCCCTCTGGGTCATCCCAGTGCACTAGTCCTGAGCACTGTGTCTCATGCAACAAACCTGGACCAGCGGTCTGTTTCACATATGATAATATACACGTTTCAATGCTATTCTCTCAAATCATCCCACCCTCGCCTTCTACCACAGAGTCCAAAAGACTGTTCTATACATCTGTGTCTCTTTTGCTGTCCCACATATACGGTTATCATTACCATCTTTCTAAATTCCATATATATGCGTTAGTATACTGTATTGGTATTTTTCTTTTTGGCTTACTTCACTCTGTATAATAGGCCCCCGTTACATCCGCGTCATTAGAACTGATTCAAATGTATCGTTTTGACAGCCAAGTAATATTCCATTGTGTATATGTACCATGGCTTTCTTATCCATTCATCTGCTGATGGACATTTAGGTTGTTTCCATGTCCTGGCTATTGTAAACAGTGCTGTGATGAACACTGGGGTACATGTGCCTCTTTAAATTCTGGTTTCCTTGGTGTGTATGCCCAGCAGTGGGTTTGCTGGGTCCTATGGCAGTTCTATTTCCAGATTTTAAGGAATCTCCACACTGTTCTCCATAGTCAGCCATGATATTAAAAGATGCTTGCTCCTTGGAAGAAAAGCTATGATAAACCTAGACAGCATATTAAAATGCAGAGACATTACTTTGCCAACAAATGTCCGTATAGTCAAAGGTATGGTTTTTCCAGTACAGATGTGAGAATTGGACCATAAAGAAGACTGAGCACTGAAGAACTGATGCTTTTGAACTGTGGTGTTGGAGAAGACTCTTGAGAGTCCCTTGGACTGCAAGGAGATCAAACCATCAGTCCTAAAGGAAATCAGTCTTGAATATTTATTGGAGGGACTGATGCTGAAGCTGAAGCTCCAATACTTTGACCACCAGCTTCAAAGAGCTGACTCATTAGAAAAGACCCTGATGCTGGGAAAGATTGAAGGCAGGAAAAGAATGGGGTGACAGAGGATAAGATGGTTAGAAGCCATCACTGATTCAATGGACATGAGTTTGAGCAAGCTCTAGGAGTCGGTGAAGGACAGGGAAGCCTGGCGTGCTGCAGGTTATGAGGCTGCAGAGTCAGACACAACTGAGCAAATGAACAACAGCAACTAAGGGGCACGTGGGTCCTGGAAAAAGGGTACAATTGTCCAGACTTCGTTTCAGGTCACAAAGCCGACAATGAGGTCAGGAGGATGTCTGAGGCCAAAGCCAGGGCTGCTTGCTATGGAGGCAGCACGGGACTAAGGCTCAGGGCACGGCTGGCAGAAAGAGCAGAAGATGCTAGAGAGTATTTTCAAAAGTGTTATGGGGAAAATGCCCCTGTTGAATAATAAAAGGTTGGATCATAGTATCTGTATTGAAGCCAAGATGTTCAGAGTCAACACCCTGCTGGTTGGAACTAAATTAGAATAGGCTCTGTGCTTGGAAAAATGATATTTAAGAATCTTGAAAAACTGTACTGAGAAAACTCTCAAAACTCTACATTAAAAAAAAAAATCCAATTGGAAAATGAACAAAAAACATGAAGAGATACTCAGACGAAGATGATACTTGATGGTAAATAAGCACATGATAAGGTGTTCAACATTGCTAGCCACTCTCAGTGGCACCCCACTCCAGTACTCTTGTCTGGAAAATCCCATAGACAGAGGAGCCTGGTAGGCTGCAGTCCATGGGGTCGCTAAGAATCAGACACGACTGAGTGACTTCACTTTCTCTTTTCACTTTCGTGCATTGGAGAAGGAAATGGCAACCCACTCTCTTGCCTGCAGAATCCCAGGGACGGGGGAGCCTGGTAGGCTGCCGTCTATGGGGTTGCACAGAGTCGGACACGACTGAGTGACTTCACTCTCTCTTTTCACTTTCGTGCATTGGAGAAGGAAATGGCAACCCACTCTCTTGCCTGGAGAATCCCAGGGACGGGGGAGCCTGGTGGGCTGCCGTCTATGGAGTTGCACAGAGTCGGACACGACTGAAGCGACTTAGCAGCAGCAGCAGCAGCAGCGGCAGCCGTTAGGGAAATGCAAATTGAGACCACAGTGAGACTGTGTGGAAAAGTATATGAAAAAGAATATATACGTATAACTGAGTTACTTTTCTATATAGCAAAGATTAAACACACTATTGTAAATCAATTATACTGCAATAAAAACTTAAAAAAAAATAGCCCATAAGTGGAAACCACCAAAATACCCCTCAGTAGCTGAGTGGTAAAACTGTGGTGCTACCCACTAGGTCACTTCAGTCATGTTCTGCTCTTTGTGACCCTAAGGACCACGGCCCGCCAGGCTCCTCTGTCCATGGGATTCTCCAGGCAAGAATACTGGAGTTGTTTGCCATGCCCTTCTCCAGGGGATCTTCCCCACCCAGAGACTGAGCCCTCGTCTCATGTCTCTTGCATTGATGGGTGGGTTCTTTACCACTAGCTCCACCTGGGAAGTACAGCCTGTAAAAAATTTCATCAACAGAAATCTCAGAGTCCAAAAGGGGAGCTCTCATGCCGGGGACAACAACTGGGCCCAAAAGAAAGACGGAAAACTCCTTTCTTTCCTGGCAAAAACTCTGTCAGTGAAAAGCCAGGGACTCTCTGTTTACTGTAACCTTCCCGACTTCCTCTTCCTTCAGTGAGAGTGTTCTCCTTCCCTTGCCTGGGAACTTGCACGGGGCTCACCTTGGTTGTAGACTCGGAAATGCAATTTTTTTGCTGATACTAAATAAACCCATCTTTGCTGAAGAAATATCTGACAGTCTATTTCTGCTAGGTCAACAATCCATATCATAAAATATTACTCAGCCACAAAAGGGAATGACTTGTATACGGCATTCTCAATTAGCAATGGAAAATGTGAGTGGTTTCCGGAGTTAGGGGTGAGGGGAGCGATATGATAGAATGAGGGGGATCTTTGTGGTCATGGACTAGCCTGTATCTTGACTGCTCTGGTGAGTACAGATTTTATATATGTGGTAAAATGTGATGGATTTATACTCGCGCACTTGTACCAATGTTAAATTCCCAGATTTGATAATGTGCTGTAATTATGTAGTTTGGGGCAATTGGGAGAAGAGTTCAGTGGATCTCTTTGGACTATTTTTAGTAACTTCCTGTGAATCTACATTTTTTTTAAAAATATATTTTTTGAAACCCTACCTCGATTTCTGGTAGGCAGATGAGGCAGATGCTGTGAATTCTGTGGTTTGGGTTCCCCAACACCCATTCACCAATGGTCTCCTGTTCACTGTGCCCACATTTCCCTTTTGGCCACTCCCAGCCCAGAAAGTTCCCATGAAAACATGTGACCTGGGCCCGAATGCTCAGGCCATTCTGGACTTATCCTGGCGCTGGGGTGGAGATGGCTGCTCTTTGCACTGGACTCAGATCTGGAAGACTGAAGTCTGGAAACCACGCATGGGGGCTGTCAACAGCACTCAGCCTGCAAAGCGCAAGTGAGAAATGGAGAAAGAAATCCATTTCCGAGAAAATTGTTTGACACCTGCATCCAGTCATGGCTGTGGGTGTCCTTTGGACAGTTCCATTTCTGAGCCAACATGTCTCATAAATTTGAGAGCAGGCAGCTCTTTGCGGCTTACCCTATCACCTGGATAGTTCACAGTTAACGGGGTACAGGGAGAGAAATGCTTCCACCCTTTCATAAACAAACAGACTCTCAGGGGCTGCTGTCATATGAGTGGAATTCTGGAAACGGTTCTCTAGAAATAAATCCTGGCCACAAATCTATTGAAGCAACCATAAGGCTGAGACCTCAGATACCGAGACCTCCAACCTGGGTACCTGAGGGGCAAGGCAGAGAGAGCTCATGTTTCATTAATTATGGGAGAACATTGATCCCTGAGTTAGTAACACGACTATGTCTCTACTCTTCTGGCCAAATGTCTGCTAAGAATATTCATCCCTATTTGGCTCTATCCTTCCTTCAGTTAAACGCCTGGTCCTTGGCCATCTGACCCGTGCCTTCCTGAAACTCCTGGGACTTCCCAGTTGCAGAAGGGAAAGGACTCGTGTCCGTCACTGCCCTCAGGCCCTGAGTGCTGTCTCACGTTGTGTCACTCCTCGGCACACACACCTTCCTCTTGGACTGGCTCCTAGCCTTCCTCCCACCTCTCTGTCTTCTTTTTGGTTTCTTTGGCTGGCCTTCTTTCTTTCACCCTGCTTCTCAGGTTCCACACCCTGCCTCCTACTTGTCTCTACACTCTAACTGGGAAATCTCAAATCTAGGATTTCACTTAACACCAGGATGCCCGTGAGTCACCAGGCCAGGCCTGTTTCCTAAGCTTCAGACACTTCAACAAGGCCTCCCTCTGGCCCTTCAAGTTCAGCACGTCAAAACTGAGCAGAGCCTTTCTCCCCTCCACCACCCTCTGTCTGAAGCCCTTCCTTCTCTCTCTCCTGTATGTCCTGCAGGGAAGAGTAGCACCAACCAGCCAGTCACCCTGGGCTCCCTCTTCCTCCCCGTTCCTTCCTTCTTTGCAACCTCCATCCGCTCAGCAGCCAAGCCCTTCAGGTTCTAGCTCTCTCAGCTTCTCTAACACCCTCCCATGCTCTGACGCCCCTTGTTTGTTATCTGGCTTGTTCCACCAGTCTCCCAGCTGGTTTGTACCCAGGCTTCTCCACAATCCTAGCCTTGGTCTGGTTATACTTGCTGAAAATCTCGCCTAGGCTCCTCCTGGCCTTCCAAGTGAAAAACAGCTCTCTCGAGGTTGTGCTTGCTGCGTCTCTCCTGGCTCCACTCCCACCATCCTCACACACATGTCCTCTGTGCCAACCCTTCTGGTCCGCCGGCAGTTCCCCAAGTGCACCCTTAACTCTGTGGCTGACTCCCACCCTGGCCTTCAAGCCCTGTTCTCTTGGGTGTCACTTCCCACGGAAACCCTTTTCAAGGTGTCCTGGCTGAGTTAGCACCATGTGTAATTATCTTGACTAACTTCACTGTTATTGCTGCTGTTGTTACTAAATTTGGAAGTAATGTCTGTTTTCCAAGATTTCTATGCTTGTTGTCTGTTTTAAATAAGAGAGTAGTTTACACACACAGTAAAGTTACCTTTCTCGGTGTACAGTTACATAAGTTTTGACAAACACATGCAGTTGTATACTTACCATTACAAGCAAGTTTTAGAGCAGTTTCCTCTCTCCCAAGAATTACTCTGGGCCCTTTGTAATCAACCCCTCCTTCCTGGCAACCATTGCTGTTTGCTGACAGTATGGTTTTGCTTCTCTTGTTTAGTCGCTAAGTCATGTTTGACTCTTTGTGACTCCATGGACTGTAGCCCGCCAGGCTCCTTTGTCTATGGAATTTTCTAGGCAATACTGGAGTGGATTGCCATTTCCTCCTCCAGGGGACCTTCCTGACCCAGAGATTGAACCCACATCTCCTGCACTGGCAGGTAGGTTCTTTACCACTAGCACCACCATATGTATATATACGCACACATACTATTGCTATTGATATACCTATTAATATAAAATATAAAATCAATGTATAATAGAAAATATATATTATTATACCTATCAATAGACATACAAAATCTTTTTAATAAAACATTTGAAAGCTTTAGGCATCATGACATTTATCTCTTAATAGATAGCATCACTGACTCAAGGGACATGAATTTGAGCACACTCTGGGAAATAGTGAAGGACAGAGGAGCCTGGCATGCTGCAGTCCTTAGCTACTGAACAATAAAACTTTAATAATATGTGTCTCTTAAGAAAAAAGACATTCTTATATAAATTACCATCATCATACTCCAAAAATGTAACATTAATACAATAAATTATAGAGTACATATGATATAGAGTACGTTGTTATTTACTTGCTAAGTCCAACCCCACTAACTGTATCCTGCCAGGCTACTCGGTCCATGGAATTGCCCAGGCAAGAATATAGGAGTGGGTAGCCAGTTTCTTCTCCAGGGGATCTTCCCATCTCAGGGGTCAAACCTGCATCTCCTTCATTGTAGGAGGATTCTTTACCACTGAGCCACCTGGGAAGCCCATAGAGTATATATAATATAATATGTAATAATATGATATAGAGTAGATATTCAAACTACGCAAACTTCCTAATGATGACATTTAAAGCTTTTTTTTTATTCAGGACTCAATCAGGTTTCATTCATTGCATTTAATTACCACATTTCTGTAATCTCTTTAACCTGCAAGAGTTCCCTGGCTTTTTCTTCCTTCTTTTCTTGATATTGACATTTTTAGAGCGTCCAGGTCAGTTTCATATATCACCCGCAAATCTGGATTTGTTTATTTCCCCATGATTAGATTCAGGTTAAACAAGCTTGGCAGGAACTAACAGGGAAATACTGTGTCCTTCCTCATGCATCACATCAGGAGGTACATCGTGACATTTGATTTGATGACCAATGTCCACTATCACTTTGACACGTGGTTAAGATGGAGGATTGTGACTTATTGGATTCCCGAAAGTTATCAATAGGCCTGTGAGCCCTTAGCTGTTAACTGAAGGAATGAATGAGACTTGTGAGTTACAGTGGTCTATACTGAAACTAGAAATTTGAAGGTTTGACAAAATATGCAATTTCTTATCAACCATCTGTATCACCTCTTATTAATTGTGGTCGTCACTGGGGTGCAGTGACTTTGCCATCCCCACTTCTGCAATGCTGCGCTCTACACAAAAACGTGCAACCTGTTGTGCAGCTGGTGTGGTATTGGCTTATCTAGAACTCAGCTGTGAGCTTAGGATCCTTGGAGCGCAGCTCTCAGGATGCTGTATGAGACTCTCAAAAATAAAGCAAATGATGTCTTATGGATTTGAGCAACATTATTTACTTCGAAGATATTTTAAGTAGGTCCCAGCAATTTGGGCCAGTTTCCAGAGTTAATTAATATGCTTGTAATAACAACATTATACAATGTTAACTCTAAAAATTATATGTTTATCTTTCAATACATACTCAGCTTTGCTTAAACTTCCAGGGCTTACTGCTATAAGTCCATTTCTATTCATTATATTTACTCATGGGTCACTACTTTTACAAAAAATTCTTAACTTTAATCAAATCCTAAAGGGAATATCAGAGATTTGCAGGAACGATTTAACAAATAAAAGGTCTTGTTGTAGAACTATATACTAATGAAGCCATGTGAAGGCAACTCTTCTGCGTTGAACAGCAGCTACAGGAAGCTACCCCAGATCCCAAAGTGATGGACCCTGGCTGCTCTAACAGAAGTGGTCAAGCCCCACATCCAATGAGAACGTTCCCCTGTCATTTGTGGTTTCTAGTTCCAGGAGCCCAGATACCGGGGGAAAACCTGTAGTAATTTTTCTAATTGGCTTAGTCGGAGTCAGCATCACACACTGAATGAGACACAGGCATAACCACACGGGTAAAAAGAGCTGATGAACTCCGCTTTGCTTCACTGTTTACAAGGTACCGCACACAGCCCGTGGACACTCGGGTGGCGTTAATAGAAATTTACTGAGCAGAAAGCAGCCCATAGACAGCCTCTGAAGCACTATATCCACTACTAGGCATCATTCTGACAGAGACTGTGGCCAGCCTGGATCATGCCACAGGAGTCTCCTCTCACAGCGGTGTTAGGCCGGCAGTCTTAGGGGCCAAACCGCCTGGTTTCAAGTCAGGCTTTGTTACTTACTAACTGCAAACTCTGGGCACGTTATTTAACCTCTCTGTGGCTCACCTATAAAGTGGGGATACTGCTCATTTCATAGGGTTGTAATAAGATTGATATGAGTTAATATATATAAGCTGCTTAAAACGACATCTGGCTTATAATATATAAATATAAACCAAATAATGTTGATTATTTATTATTTCTAGTGTCATCATTATCACCATCATCTTCAGGAACAACTGGTGAGAAGAAAGCAGGGGACAATATAAAGGAACATGTAGGGACATGACTGGTCTCTTCAAAGGCTTGAAATGCTGCCAAGAGGAAGAGGGATGAGATGATTTCCATGTGGCTCTGGGAACACATACACTACATCAAAGGGTATAAGCTACGGGGATTCAAAATCGGGCTCAATACACAGGGAACATCGTTTTAGTGGTTACAGTTGTCTGAAGATCAGAGGCTTGCTCTATCTGAGAGGTATCCTAGGTTACCAGAGTATTCAATCCTACCCCAGATGGTCCTTTGGGATTTAAGAATTAACTGGAAGACTGAATCAGATGATCCCGAAGAACGTAGGCCTGTGGGTCTATCCTTATATATACCATTAAAGCGTCAAGCAGAATTTTAAAGAATGAGTAAAATATAAGAAGCTCTACACAAATTAAAAAGTGTTTTAGAGACTTCCCTGGTGGTCCAGTGGCTAAGACTCTGAGCTCTCAATGCAGGGAGTCTGGGTTCAATCCCTGGTCCAGGAACTAGAACCCACATGCCACAACTAAGACCCAGCACAGCCAAATAAATAAATAAGTAAATATTTTAAAATAAGCCTCCTATGTTGCAACAATGTCACACCTTACATCTCCCAAATCTACTAATTAGTCATTCTTCCCATTTCTACCAGATTCTCACACAATGGGAAAGAATTTCAGTAAAGAAATTTCAATTGAATAATACATTCAGATGCACCTACAAAAATAAGTACCCTATCTTATAAGAGTTTAATTTCTAAAATCTGTCTGTATATGTGGCAAACATTACATACAGACAAAACTGCACTGAGAAATCAAGGGATACGCCACCTGAGCAACTGCCTCTTTGTAAGTCCAGCACAGTATTCCCCTGCTATGCTGGAACTGGGCTCTGCTTTTCTGACTAAGCACTAAATAAAAGACTTGAATTTAAGTGCCAAGTTCTATGAAAAACATATGTATTTAAACAGTTCACTTAGTCAGGGGGAAGAGATATTTGTTCCTTGGGGAGGTTCAGTGAGATGCGTCACCCATGTGCTCTCACGTTAGGATGTATACTCAGTGAATATGAATGTCAAGCTGAATTTGTTGCAACGTTCATATTGCTATTTTTCTATTTCTTTACCTTTTTTCTACTCATCCAAGTGCACAGAGCAGCAGTTGCTGAAGGTAAGTGCCTTCCTCTGAACATTTAGAAGCAAGCCAGGGCTTCTTAGTCAGCAATCATTCTCTTTCAGTCCACTCTCTGACCCCTAGAAATGAACCTGACTGTTATCCAGCACCCTCCTTTCTTCCAGGAAAGGCATCCCTTTCTAAAAAAAAAAAAAAATTATTTATTTACCTGACTGTGCTGGGTCTTAGTTGAGGCATGTGGGATCTAGTTCCCTGACCAGGGATTGAACCCTGGCCCCCTGCATTGGGAATGTGAACTCTTAGCCACTGAATCACCAGGGAAGTTCCAAGGTATCCTTTCTTTGAGGGGTTTCGCCCCTCCCCTGCTGCAGTTGGTGATTCTAGGGTGCCACCACCTGAGCAGCATGTGACTTAATTCAGTCCAGACAGAAGCCTCCCCTGGGATTTCTGCACTTGCATCCAGAGACCAGTTCTCAGTCTATGGGTTTTAGGAAGACAAACAAGCAGAGGGAAGCAGAGATGAAGAATGTGTTCCTGGCTCTAATCCTGTGCTGGTTCCAATAATTGCTATAGTCCTGTACATTGTCATCCTGCTTATTTAACTTATATGCAGAGTACATCATGTGAAATGCCAGGTTGGATGAGGCATAAACTGGAATCAAGATTGCTGGGAGAAATATCAATAACCTTACATATACAGATGAAACCACCCTTATGGCAGAAAGTGAAGACGAAGTGAAGAGCCTCTTGATGAAAGTGGAAGAGGAGAGTGAAAAAGCTGGCTTAAAACTCAACATTCAAAATATGAAGATCATGGCATCTGGTCCCATCACCTCATGGCAAATAGATGGGGAAATGGTAGAAACAGTGACAGTCTTTATTTTCTCGGGCTCCAAAATCCCTGCAGATGGTGACCTCAGCGATGAAATTAAAAGATGCTTGCTCCTTTGAAGAGAAACTATGACCAACTAGACAGCATAAAAAGCAGAGACGTTACTTTGCTGACAAAGACCCATATTGTCAAAGCTATGATTTTTCCAATAGTCATGTAGGGATGTGAGAGTGGGACCATAAAGAAAGCTGAGTACCAAAGAAATGATGCTTTTGAACTGTGGTGTTAGAGAAGATTCTTGAGAGTCCCTTGGACTTCTAGGAGATCAAACCAGTGATCTGAAAGGAAATCAGTCCTGAATATCCCTTGGAGGGACTGATGCTGAAGCTGAAACTCCAATACTTTGGCCACCTGATGCAAAGAGTTGACTCATTGGAAAAGACCCTGATGCTGGGAAGGATTGAGAAGGGGGACAGAGAAGGAGTAGAAGGGGACAACAGAGGATGAGATGATTGGATGGCATCACCGACTCGATGGATATGAGTTTGAACAAGCTCCAGGAAATAGTGATGGACACAGAGGCCTGGCATACTGCAGTCCACGGGGTCGCAAAGAGTCGGACTTGACTGAGTAACTGCACTGAACCTAGCCCCCGGCCTCCCTGTGATGACCCAATAGAAATCTTCATTTTGCTTAATTGAGTTTACATCACTTTCAACTAAAGAAGTTTCAAAAGAGCCCTCAGGTATTTGATTTCTTGATCTGCACTGATCTCAATGTTCTCTAGGTAAATGAGAGAGTCCACAGAAAGAGGCTTAGATGCCTGGTCTCATACTTCTTACAGCATGGGTTCAGAAATATGTTCACTTTCAGGCAGGATCCATAGAGCTCTGCCAAATATGAAGCATTGTTTCAAATCCTTTCAAATTATTTAGATTATCTAATCCACAGAAGAAAGGAAAGCAGGGAGAGAAAAATGAAAGACACCTTGAGCGTTAATGAAAATGCACTCTGCCTTTGCCTCTGTCTTTCAAAGTCTTCAGAAAAAGGCTCTCATTTAACAACAGCAAACATTTCCCGGGTGCCTGTTCTGTGTAGATGCTCATGTGGGATGGAGGAGACCATCTGCGTGAATACACGCAGCCCCTGCCCTCAAGGGACTCAGCAGCCAAAGGATTCTCGAGTTTGAGCCTCTCCCAATTTTACTTCTAACAGGTTCGTTGATTCTTTTTCTCCTATTTATCAGAAATGGGGATAATTTGATATTTGATATGATTCGTAAGAGTCTAGCTCTCACTCTTCAGTAGGAACACATGTACACACAATAGCAAAATAACCATCTTGCAATTTCTGAGAATTATTCAAGAAGATATTTCCTTGTAACTTAAGTAAATCATTTTCAAAGTTGTCCTGGATTTCAAAAACCAAAACCTGAATTAAGGAACTTTCCAACATCCTAGGATCCTGGGATCTCTTGCAGCCGTAATGTCTGAAAATAAACCCTAAAAATTCTCTAGTAAATCAGCAACTCAACCAAGAGAAATGCTTTCGATTTCATTTGCATGAATCAGAGTTCTAAATCTTATCTTCTTATCCAGCGCATCATCTGAAACAATAAGTTTAGCCAGAGAGGAATTCTCGGAGAAGGCGATGGCACCCCACTCCAGTACTCTTGCCTGGAAAATCCTATAGACAGAGGAGCCTGGTAGGCTGCAGTCCATGGGGTCGCTAAGGGTCGGACACGACTGAGCGACTTCACTTTCACTTTTCACTTTCATGCATTGGAGAAGGAGATGGCAACCCACTCCAGTGTTCTTGCCTGGAGAATCCCAGGGACGGGGGAGCCTGGTGGGCTGCCGGCTATGGGGTCGCACAGAGTCGGACACAACTGAAGTGACTCAGCAGAGAGGAATTCTAGAAGCCACCCAGTCAGGGCTTAGACTAGTAGAGTCAAGAACAGTCAGCCAGGCATGCGGGGTTAGGGATGTTCTGTACTTGGGAGGAATTCTAGAAGCCACCCAGTCAGGGCTTAGACTAGTAGAGTCAAGAACAGTCAGCCAGGCATGCGGGGTTAGGGATGTTCTGTACTTGGGATGCAGTTTTCCTGCTGGGGCTGAGGGGGGAAAGGGAGGAGGCCTCGCTGGACATCCTGTCTTTAACAGTCCAGGTAATTTGCCTACACCTGTTCAATGCCCACTGCAAGTAAACTGGGGTGACTTGCCGGTCCCTAGACAATAAAGGTGTGGTACAAAATAGGCAAACACACAAACTCTTCTCCACCTGCACCCGTGGCAGATATTTTTCACTCATGGAAGCTCAGACTCCTTTCATAACAGGGAAGGACCAGTGGTTGACACTTAGAAGAAACCTTATTGATACAGTTGCAATGGTCCTTTGGGTACGAAGTGTCTAATCCCTTTATAAGATTAGGGGTGAGGAATCACCAGGAAACCTGTTTAAAGACAGTTGTGTGCATTTTTTAAATTTAATTCTTATTGGAGTTTAGTTGCATTACAATGTTTTGATTTCTACTCTACAGCAAAGTGAATCAGTTATCGTATAGATATATCTGGGCTTCGCCAGTGGCTCAGGGGTAAAGAATCCACCTGCAATGCAGGAGTTGCGGGAGATGCAGGTTTGATCCCTGGGTCGGGAAGATCCCCTGGAGGAAGGCATGGCAACCCACTCCAGTCTTCTTGCCTGAAGAACCCCATGGACAAAGGAACCTGGTGGGCTATAATCCATAGGGTGGCAAAGGGTCAGACATGACTGAGTGGGTAACACACACAGCACACCACAGTGCATTGAGTAGAGTTCTCTGTGCTACACAGTAGGTTCTCATTAGCTATCTAGTTTATACATAGTATCAACAGTGTATCTACCTCAGTCTCAATTTCCCAATTCATTCCTCCCCTGAGGACAGGTACAATGATAATGAAATGAATAGCAGTCTCATGAGGGTGTTGGGGGCAGAGAATTTCCTCCAGTGAGAACATCAATAAGCCATCATTGAATCCTGGATATGATGACAGTTTGGCTGGAAATAAAACCCTGTGGTGGCTAGCTCAGAGGAGGTTCCAAGCCTCCCTGGAAAACTTTGTTTCATAGACTTCGCTTTCATTTGTGGGGCTGGGACTGGCATTGGAGATAGCAGATGTGATTCATGAAAGGACCAGGGCTGGAAACTCAGAGAACCAGGACTGAAGATCAAACTCAAATGCATTTATCAACTGGCCTTTCCCCAGGGACTGGCACTGGGAATGCACACTGCGGCTTTGTATTTCTGTGATGTGCTTACTTCACAATGTCTATTGTTGTTCAGTCGCTAAGTTGTGTCCGACTTTTTGCAACACTATGGACGCCAGACTTCCCTGTTCTTCACTATCTCCCAGAATTTGCTCAAATTCCTGTCTATTAGCTGATGGTTCAGGTTTTCTTTAAAAAAAAAAAAAAAATACTCCTTTTTTTTCATCTAGAGTGATCAAAGTGCTGTTACCCAAAAGTGTCAGTTGACCCAGGCCATTCAGTGCAGGGATCTCTTCCAATGACCAGGTTTGGGCTCAGGTAAAGCAAAATCTGATGGCCTTGCAAAGTCCTTCACCCTTGAACATCTCAGCTTATAGCTTCATCTACTCTCAACACAGGGAAGCAATTGGGCAAGGGCATAGCATGATGTGGACTTTAGAAATAACAGTTTCATTAAAGGAAGGATGGATTTTAGGGGAGCATGATTAGAGACTAGAAAATTTATTATAAAGCTGTTGTATTTGACCAGGCTAGAGATTAAGAGAGAATGAGTGAGAGAAAAGATTGGTTCTCATTTTCTTTCTTTTGCCTAGTGTTTTCTTTTCTGTCTTTCTTTATGCTTTATTTTAATTGTAATTGGGTTATTTATTAAAGGTTTCCTGAAAAAAATTTCATGCTTCATATTTTATTGTGATGTAATTTACATACCATAAAATTCTAAATACCAAAAATTCATCCTTTTTAATTGCACAGTTCAGTATACTTACATTGGATGCTGTCATCATCACTATCTAATTTCAGAACATTTTCATCACCCCAAAAAGAGACCCAATATCCACTGCTGGTCATTCTCCATGCTCCCCTACACCCACCCCTAGACAAACACTGATCTTTCTCTCTGGATTTGCCTCTGCTGAACATTTTATATAAATGGAGTCATACAATATGTGACCTTTGGTGTTTGGCTTCTTTCAATTAGAGTAATGTATTTAAGGTTCATCTGTATTGTGGCAGGTATCAGTATTTCATTCCTTTTTATGGCTGATTAACACTCCATTGTATGGCCATGCAACCTTAGGTTATCCATCAACAGGCAGCTAACAGGCAAATGAGTTTCCCTCCCCACTTTTGGAGAATTGTGAGTAATGCTGCTATAAACATTCATACAAACATTTGTGTGGATATATGTCTTCATTTCTCTTAGATATTATTTCCAAGAGTGGAATTCCTAGTCTGCGGGTAACTCTATTAACTTTCTGAGGAACTCCCATACAGTTTTACAAAGTAGCTGCAAAATGCTATTATGCTTCATGCATATGTATGTGCTGAGTTGCTTCAGTCGTGCCCGACTCTTTGCAACCCTATGGACTGCAACCCTGAACCTCTTGGCTCCTCTGTCCATGGAATTCTCTGGGCAAGAATACTGGAATTCTTGTCATTTCCTTCTCCAGAGGATTTTCCCAACCCAGGAATCAAACCTGAGTCTCAGGTCTTCTGCATTGGCAGGCGGGTTCTTTACTGCTAGCACCACCTGGGAAGGCCATTTATGCTTCATATCCCCCACTTAAATACTTAGCCAATGAATTGCTTTCAGAAACTTTTTAAAAAGTCAATTAAGTTGCTTCTTGCTTCCCATCACTATTTGGTTGATTTTTAATGTGGGTCATTGGTCCTCAATCCACTCTAGTGTTCTCCCTGGCTCCAGGAACTGCAGCAGCAGAACTTTGTAAATGATCAGTTAATGTCCATACAGTAGTGGACCATTTTTCAAAGATCAGTGTCTGACCCAGATAAGGAAAAGCGAAGTTCCCAAGTCTTCCAAAATTTCCTTCTAATCCTCAGTACTTTTTCAGGGCCTACCAAGTAAGGTAGAGATTTGTCTCTGGCAATGAGACAATGAAGTCATTTTCTTTTAAAGGCTTTACTTCAGCAAATACCCAGCTCTCTTTTCCCCCTTGAAGTTGTTGTTGTTCAGTTGCTAAGTCATGTCTGACTCTTCACCATCCCATGGATATGCCAGGCTTCCTGGTCCTTCACTGTCTCCTGGAGTTGCTCAAATTCATGTCCATTGAGTTGGTGATGCTATCTGACCATCTCATCCTCTGCCACCCTCTTCTTTTGCCTTCAACCTTTCCCAGCATCCAGGTTTTTTCCAATGAGTTGATTCTTCATATCAGGTGGCCAAAGTATTGGAATTTTAGCTTCAGCATCAGTCCTTCCAAGGAATATTCAGGGTTGATTTCCTTTAGGATTGACTGGTTGGATCTCCTTGCAGTCCAGGGAACTCTCAAGAATCTTCTCCAGCACCACAGTTCAAAAGCATCAATTCTTTGGCACTCAGCCTTCTTTAGGGTCCAGTTCTCATATATGTACACAACTCCTGGAAAAACCATAGCTTTGACTATATGGACCTTTGTTAGCAAAATGATATCTCTGCTTTTTAATATGCTCTCTAGGTTTGTCATAGTTTTCCTTCCAAGGAGCAAGTATCTTTTAATTTCATGGATGCAGTCACCATCTGCAGTGATTTTGGAGCCCAGTAAAAGGGAATGTGTAACTGCTTCCACTCTTTCCCCATCTATTTGCCATGAAGTGATAGGACTGGATGCCATTATCTTAGCTTTTTGAACGTTGAGTTTTAAGCCAGCTTTTTCACTCCTCTTTTACCCTCATCAAGAGGCTCTTTAGTTCCTCTTGAAGTAACCACCTGTAAATGTGATCAATGAAATAGAAATATTGCCTTTCCCTCAAATGTAAGAACTGGAATTGCAACCAGCTTCCCCTTCTCCCACAGTCCTCCAGCACAGCTTTCTCTTGTATTTAGCGGGGGTTCTCTCCTTTCACGGCTATGCTGCTGCTGCTAAGTTGCTTCAGTCGTGTCCGACTCTGTGCGACCCCATAGATGGCAGCCTACCAGGCTCCCCGTCCCTGGGATTCTCCAGGCAAGAACACTGGAGTGGGTTGCCATTTCCTTCTCCAGTGCATGAAAGTGAAAAGTGAAAGTGAAGTCGCTCAGTCGTGTCTGACTCTTCGCGACCCCATGAAAACATCTAGTAAGGAACCATGAGAGACCCTACAGTACAACAGTCCCACCGAGGGTCCTCTGAGGTCAATGGAAGTCCAGGATGAGCTTCTGACACCAAATCAACCCACCTGCTCCAGCTCCCCAGATGGCAGCTGGGGGCTCAGCACCATAAGCATTAAGGTAACTTAGCACCAGGCTGGCCTGGGGAGTGTGACACCCTGCAAAGCATCAGTACATTTTATAGGACTTGTGTTCACACTGATATTACTGTTTGGATACTTTTAAGGAAGTGCCAGTGAAGTCAATCATGATCAACAGCCCTTCTTTCTTCCCTGCATTTTAGCCAAATATCACTATTTCTCACCTTAGCCCCTCCATAAATTTCTTCCCAGTGAATAACAATTCAGGTCTGTGATAGGTCTTTACTGAATTTTCTGCTAATTCTCCCTCCCTGAAATGCTTCACCCACTTGTAAGAGAAATGTGTGACGCAGCATTCAAGGCAGCCTCCCTGGACCCAGCCCATGAGGCCACAGTAGAGTTTATTTCCCCTCCCCATTTCCACTTATTTTGGAGGTAATCTGGGTAGAGGCTCCCCCAAGGGCCACCAGATTCAAAGGTTAAGCATTTTCCCTCTTTGTCCCTTGATTCCCAAGCACCCTGGAAAGGGTATGACCATTAAAGCAAGCATGTGAAGATGGAAAACAAGGGAGTTTTGAGAAAATAGCCCACATTCCAAATCTACCAGTTTCCAAAAGCTGCTGCTTTCCTTCTTTATTCTGNTGTGTGTGTGTGTGTGTGTGTGTGTGTGTGTGTGTGTCTGACTGTGTCTATGTGGATAGTGGGTGGGGGGGCCAGTGCAGAATGGTGGGTCTATACCTTCTGTGTACATATTGGAAAAATAGGAAAATTCTGATTATAGTGGCATAGGCATCATTCTAGGGATATTAAACCTTGGCTTCTTAGAAACCACTAGAAGCAGGGGTAATCTTAAGCCATTTGCCTCCTCTATCTTGTAACACGGTGTAAATTGGGGAATATCAGCACATCCTACCTGTGACAGCAAAGAGAGCCAAGACTCTTGTCTTCTGCTGCCACCTGGTGTTTAAGAGAAGAAAGTCTAAATTCATGGAGTCACCTTGGCAATGAGCATTTTCCAGCAAGAAGAGATGTTGTGTGGATGAGTGCTAAGCTGCTTCAGTCGTGTCCAACTCTTTGTGACACTATGGACTGTATGTAGCCTGCCAGGCTCCTCTGTCCGTGGGATTCTCCAGGCAAGAATACTGGAGTGGGTTGCCATGCCCTCCTCCAGGAGGGAGGGATCAAACCCACGTGTCTCATGTCTCCTGCATTCGCAGGCCGGTTCTCTACCACTAGTGCCACATGGGAAGCCCATAGAAATCGTCTAATCTGACTCACTTCAATTCAGAGATGAGGAAGCTGAGATAAATTCAGTCTGAGATAAGACTCAGACTGAAACAAGAATCCCTGGCTCCTTCCCTTTTGCCACCCCACTGTTCTGAACGATTACGCTCACAGCACATGCATTCAGATCAGGACCTCAACAATTCAGACCATCAGTGTACATGGCCTCAAAAACCAGGGTGTCCAAATCTGCATGTCTCATCTAGTAAATACATTCCCAAGGGACTGCGGTCACGTGTGACAGGGCCACCTAAGCAGTAATAAGAGGTTACATTGAAGGGGCACTCACTGGGGATCAGGAGCTGAGTGAAGCCCTGTGCCAATGATCTCAAGTCTTCCAGTCACCCTATGAAGTCACAACCATTTTATCCCCATCTTACACTTAAGGAAACTGAGGCTTAGAGAGGCTAAGAAATTTGCCCAGGCACACAGCCACATCTGGCAGAGAGCGAATTCAAATTCAGATCTCTACAATACAAAATCTATGCTTTCAACTCCTTATCATTATCCATCACCTTGATGTCACCCCATATGCTCCACTTCACAAGAAAAGTTCAGACTAGGAGAGATTCCCCACTAAGGGCCCGTTTACTCACGACCTCTCCTTGTCTGCATCCTGTGGCCTTCCTTTTGCTCTCTGGTCCCATGGTCTCCAGACCAGCAGCTTCCTGCTCACACACACACACACATTGAATGTATGTGTTAGTTACTCAGTTGTGTTTGACTCTTTGCGACCCCATGGGCTGCGGCCCACCAGGTTCCTCAGTCCTTGGGATTCTCCAGGCAAGAGTACTGGAGTGGGTTGCCATTTCCTTCTCCAGGTAATCTTCCCAACCCAGGGACTGAACCCAGGTCTCCCGCGTTGCAGGCAGATTCTTCACACACAGGTTAGAAATGCTAATTCTCGGGCAGCACCTGCCCAACTGAATCAGAAACTCTAGAGGCAGGGCCAGCCAGTGGGCCTGCCTGGGGAACACACCCTCAGGGTATTCTTATGGTTTCAGGTTTGTCTGTCCTTTTGTTTATTGTGGAGAAGGCAAAATATATAAATATGTGATTAAACTATTTTTACATAAATGGGATCATAAATGGGGAAGAGTAGCATACGCACACAGAGAAGATGGAGAGTATGGCAGTACCATGAGAAATCTAAACCATCATATTCCATAAGGTGGCTCCAGAGGTAAGGAACCTGCCTCTTGCTCCTTGGAAGAAAAGCATGAACAACCTAGACAACATATTAAAAAGCAGAGACATTACTTTGCCAACAAAGGTCCATTTAGTCAAAGCCATGGTTTTTCCAGTAGTCATATATGGATGTAAGAATTTGACCATGAAGAAGGCTGAGGGCTGAAGAACTGATGCTTTCAAACTGTGGTGTTGGAGAAGACTCTTGAGAGTCCCTTGGACTGCAAGGAGATCCAACCAGTCAATCCTAAAGGAAATCAGTCCTGAATATTTACTGGAAGGACTGATGCTGAAGCCGAAGCTCCAATATTTTGGACACCTCATGAAAAGAACTGACACCTTAGAAAAGGCCCTGATGCTGGGAAAGATTGAAGGCAGGAGAAGGGGATGACAGAAGGTGAGATGGTTGGATGACATCACCGACTCAATGGACATGAGTTTGAACAAGTTGGTGATGGACAGGGAAGCCTGGCGTGCTGCAAGTCCACGGGGTCGCAAAGAGCCGAACACAACAGCGACTGAACTGAACTGATTGAATGTGCTCGATAACTTAATAAGGTGGGCACTATTAATATCGCCATTTATCAACTAAGGAGTCTTAAGTTCATAGAGCTTGTAAGTGGCGACAAACTGCCTGGCTTCACAACTTAAGAGGTCTTTATACCATCAGGGTCACCTTAGATTTAATGGAACAAGATTATTATACTCTCATGTCCAGAAGAGGGCACTAGGGCTGATTTCAATTCAACTCCAGTGTTTGAAGAACAAAGCATTTGTATAGTATCAAACCAAGTATTAGTAAAACTGGAAATCCATAAGTGTGTATTATTCTACAGCAGAGGTCCCCAACCTTTTTGGCACCAGGGACGGTTCATGGAAGACAATTTTCCCCACCAATCCAGGAGGGAGGATGGCTTCTGGATGATTTAAGCACATTACATTCATTGTGCCCTTTATTGTACCAATTCATCAGCTCTGCCTCAGGTCATCAGGCATTAGATCCCACAGGTTGGGGACTCCCCTTCTACAGGGTCCATTTGTACCCTGGGGTGGAACTGACCAGTTCTGTGCCTTTCTGTGATAAAATCTCATTGCTAATAGAGCCTTCATACACTTCTCCCAACCCCAACCTTCCGGGGCACTCAGAACATACTGAGGATAGACTGCATAGTCAGCTGACTGGCACCACCTCTATGCAGGGATGTGTTATGGATGCTATTTTAATGATTTTCAACAGGAAGAGAGTGGTGAGAAAGAGTACTCTTCGAGAGAGAATGGATCAGACTTTGGGTATGGGGATTATTGGGTATAAAATTTGAAAAAAAAATACAATCAATAAAACTTTATATTTGGAAAATTGCTTATTGTTTCTATAATACAAAGGAGTGAGGTTTCTTTTTCATGTTATCAAAAGGAATTTTGAAATTTGAGGTCTAGGGCTTCCCTGGTAAAGAATCCACCTGCCAAAAGAGGAGACATGGGTTTGATCCCTGATCCCGGAAGATCCCACATGCTGCAAGCAACTAAGCCCATGCATCACAACTGCCAAACCTGTGCTCTAGAGCTTGGGAGCTGCGCCTACTGAAGAAGCCCATGTGCTCGGCAACATAAAGAAGCCACCGGGTGAGAGGCCTGAGCACCACAACCAGAGAGCAGCCCCTGCTTGCCGCAACCAGAGAAGAGCCCGTGCAGCAGCGAAGACCCAGCACAGCCAAAAATAAGTAAATAACATCATCTATGTATATATATAAAATTTATCTCCTGCCTTTAAAAAATTTGAGGTCGGGCTCTATCTTATTTAAACCAATAGGCTACTGAACACAATATTTTATGCTACAGAGCATCAAGATTTCTCTTGTTCATCTCCTCCTTTCTGCATCTACTTCCACTCTCCTGGCACAAGTTCTTGTTTGCCAGTTTCTATTTTGAATGTAGGATAGAGCCAAACCCAGGGAACAGACTTTAGTACTGGGTTCTAAGCTGAGTCAGAACAGAAGTGAGTGTCTTCAGAGATGCAAAAAAAGCATTTGGTAAAGGTCAGCACCCTCTTCGTTTTAAAGAAAATGTAAGGAAATTAGAAATAGAAAGATACTTCCTTAAACTAATACAGGATATGTACAAAAATTCTATAAATACCATGTGTGTGCTCTGTTGCTCAGTTGTGTCTGACTCTTTGTGACCACATGGACTGTAGCCCACCAGGCTGTTCTGTCCATGGGATTCTCCAGGCAAGAATACTGGAGTGGATCACCATGTCCCCCTCCAGGGGATCTTCCTGGCCCAGGGTTTGAACCCACATCTTTCAGTCTCCTGCATTGGCAGGAGGGTTCTTTACCACTGACACCACCTGGGAAGTCTTTATAAATAACATACCTTATTGAATTTACAACATCACTAGCTAAAGAGTCAATATACAGAAATCAATCATATGCGTATAATATATATATACATATGTATAAGCTACTGCTGCTGCTGCTGCTAAGTCGCTTCAGTCGTGTCCAACTCTGTGCGACCCCATAGACGGCAGCCCACCAGGCTCCCCCATCCCTGGGATTCTCCAGGCAAGAACACTGGAGTGGGTTGCCATTTCCTTCTCCAATGCATGAAAGTGAAAAGTCAAAGAGAAGTCGCTCAGTCATGTCCGACTCTGTGCGACCCCATGGACTGCAGCCCACCAGGCCCCTCCTTCCATGGGATTTTCCAAACAAGAGTACTGGAGTGGGTTGCCATTGCCTTCTCCGAATATAAGCTACAGAAAACAATTTTTAAGAATAATACTATATGTTATAGCAAATCAAGGAATAAGTCTAACGAAATATGTATAAGATCTCTACACTGATTCCTACAAAATATGCAGATCATAACTACCATTTCCTACTTTGTGCCAGGGCTTTATATATCATGTCACGTAATTCTTACAACCAGCCCACAAAGTAGGGATAGATGAGGGAAGAAAGTCTCAAAGATAATTTGCCCAAGGCCACAGCACCTAGTAAACGGTCGAGCTCTGATTTCTGCCCAGACTTCTGCAACAACTGTGCTGTTTCTATGATGCTGTGTGGCTTCCTGCAATTAGTACAGACTGATGTCAGCTGTGAACAGGCATTTCTCAGCTTTACTTTGTTCATTTGTGCAATGAGGGAGGCTTGGATGCTTTCTTAGATTTCTTCCAGTTCTAAAACGTATGATTTTATTTCTTTATTTTGGCCATGCCTCGCAGCCTACAGGACCTTAGTTCCCTGACCAGGGATTGACCCTGTGCCTCCTGCATTGGGAACGCAGAGTCTTAGCCACTGGACTGTCAGGGAAGTCCTTAAAATGTCTGATTTTAAAGAAGTAGCTTTGTTTGTTCATATCATGTGCCAGCGCTGATTACTGCCAGACACATTTCTTCCTGCATAAAACTGGTTAGTAAGTACCAGGGTTCTCCGTTTCCATCACACAAATGCATGAGGTAAGTTTGCTGAAACTGCCTTCTATGGGACTCAGATTTCCCCTTCTTCAGTTTCATGGGTTACAGTGAAGTCGAGAGTGTAATTTGTGTTTGCATAAAACCAGAACACAAAAGAAAAGATCCAGGCATTATTGAGCCTTCCCGTACCGAAAGGGCAAAGTTCAGTTTTGTTAGTCTCATAATTCAGCAAATATGCCTCTTATCCACTGGTAATATCCCATTGCCAAATCTCTCTAATGTTCCCTCTGCTTCCAGGAGATAAGCAGAAACCTAATTATTATTTGGTTAAATTAGAATATATTTGATTATTAAGGAGGTGAAATTAAGGGAACAATAATTCAACCATGCAATTTCTGAACTCTGTGTTTGTCATTCACAAAGAAAGAAAAAGTTCACCAGTCTTCCTTGAGTGCTATCTAAACAAGAACGATTTCTCCTTTTTATTCTTCCTCTCTACTATATATCTGTCTATCCATCCATCCACCTATCCATCCATCCACCTATCCCTCCATTCCCCCATCCATCCATTTCCACATATATCTATCCATATTCCTTGAGCTATCTATCCATTTGAACCTTCAACCACATCAAAAAAACAATGTAGGCACACAGCTGGAAATTGCCATTAGTACAGAGCAGTCACCCCTATCTGTGTGAACTCCCTGGGAACTGAAAGTGCAAACACAATCTGTTGTTGTTTAGTCACTAGGCTGTATCTGACTCTTTTGTGACCCCATGGACTGTAGCCTGCCAGGCTCCTCTGTTCATGGGATTCTCCAGGCAAGAATACTGGAGTGGATTGCTATTTCCTTCTCCAGGGGACCTTCTGGACCCAGGGATCGAACCCGCATCTTCTGCATTGGCAGGTGTGTTCTTTACTACTTAGCCACCAGGGAAGCCCACTAACCCACTGTACAAATGTGAAATAAAAACCTGCCTGAAGAAACAGCCTATCTCTGATCATGTAAAATTAGATTGTTGTGTCTCATGACCCAGGTACATATCTGCATGACCAGAGTCAAGAGAACAAACTAGAATTCAAACCAGAGGAAAGAACTGAAGACTGCAAATCATACTACTTTGTTCCAAATCCCTGAGTGGTTCCTTATCTCACTCAGAGGCAAAGTCCAAGTCCTTGAGTTGGCCACAGGTTCCAATGTGGTCTGGCTGCCCACCTCCATCCTCCTTGCTTGCTCTGCTCCACCCACTCAGGGCCCCTTCCCTGATCTCCTGGCATGTCTTACTAGGGGACCTTGGAACTAACAGTACCCTCTGTCTTGAATGTTCTTTCCTCAAACATCTGCGTCATGCACTGCCTTATCTCCTGGTCTTTCTATGTCTATTTCATTGTTTGCTTGTGTTTTTAAAACTCTGGTCTTTACTCTTACCTTTCTTCCTACTTATTTTGAAATAATAAATTACTGTTTAAGCCACTAAATGTAGGACTTATTTGTTACTTAGCAATAGCTTGTAATAGCTTCCCTGGTGNCCACCGAAGCTGACAATCAGTGTGCCCCTACTCCTCATGTGAGCCATACACGCCCACCATCAACATTCACCAGTCTTCTCAACCACCTTGTCTACCGTGTCTCCCACATCTCAGAAAATAAGAACCCACAATGTCAGAGCCACATCAGCTTCCTGCTTCTCCTCCAGCCGATGGGTTTTCCTAGATACAGAGCCAGTGATGAGTTCAAGTGCAAGTGACTTATTGAGACTTGTTTTGGGGAGAAACCTGTAAGGGAGGGAGGGAGGCAGGATGGCACAGATGTTAAGATGTGGTTCCCTCTGACCTCTGTGCTCAGCCTGATTCTTCAGGCTGAAAATGCCACTCCTGGGCATTTTCTGCTCCTTTCAGCAGAAGGCAATTTACCCTGGAAGACTACAGCAGGGAGCCCGACAGTCAGTGCCCCCAGTAGCTCAGGGTAGGGGAACACAAGTCCAATCAAGGGGACCTGGGCACAGGACCCACCAGAGCTCCTCCAGCATCCAAGCCCACAACCTTAGCTACATCTATTGTCTTCTCATTGCTGAACTCCTGTGTCAGCCAACCCTCCACACAGGTCTAACCCAGGTGAAATGTCACCGCAGCACTCATTACATGGTCAATCTCTAGCTTAACCATCAGCTTACTCATTCGATAAGCTTCCAGACAGTGGGGGCCATCCCTTCTTCTCAGGATCCCTGGTGCCTAGTACACAAAAGAAAACTGTCCTGAACAAAGGGTTGGGCTCATTTGTGGTTCTAGTAACAGGCATTTCAATCAGGTAGGTAGGTAAGAGTTTGTTGCTGCATTTTTTGGTGTTTTTTGTTTTTAAAAAGAAGAGCCTTTCATCAGTCAGATTGCACAGATGACAAACTTCAGCAGCCGCTTCAGATAGTTAGGGAGTTTGGGATGGACATGTACACACTGCTATATTTAAAATGGATAATGAACAAGGACTTACTGTAGAGCACAGGGAATTCTGTTCAATGTTATGTGGCAGCCTGGATGGGAGGAGAGTTTGGGGTAGAATGGATACACGTATATGTAAGGCTGAGTCCCTTGGCTATGCATCTGAAACTATCACAACATTGTTAATCAGCTATATTCCAAAATAAGATAAAAAGTTAATAAGAAAGAAGTGGCCTTGAGCCATGACCTTCATTTGCCTAATTTCCTGTCTGGCATTTTGGGCCTCAAAGGCCATAACACAAGTACCACTGAGAGCACCACACAGAGGGCACCCCAAAGGGCCCCTGCAGCACCCAGCCTCAGGATTAAAAAAACAAGAAGCCAGGGTTTGTGGCTGCTCCCCCTGTGCCACGATGGGGGACATCCCCTCATCATGAGACTCCCGCCCCAGCCACTTCTCACACCACGTGTTTGGCAGTCTCAGCGTGTTCTTCTCCCTATTCATTCTCATGCTACTTTTAACATCAGGGCCCTGAAATGCTTACCATCTAGGAGAAGGCGCCTCCATTTCTCCAGCCCAGCGGTCCTCTCACTTCATGGGAAAGCATGGTTACCCGACCCAGAGGCATTAAGTGATCTTGCTTGACAAACTGGAACAAACAGGCAGTGCACAACGTGGATTCGGCCTCTGCAGTGCTACAGGCAGCCAGCCACACACAGGATCA
Organism: Redunca redunca; assembly: GCA_006410935.1. NCBI lineage: Eukaryota > Metazoa > Chordata > Mammalia > Artiodactyla > Bovidae > Redunca > Redunca redunca. The sequence goes on from SJYQ01096488.1 coordinate 248,081, forward strand.
AAACCCAAGGGCAGTGCGTACGTCTCCCATCCAGGTCTCCCTGCTGCGCTCCAGGAGGGGCTGAAGACCCTCAGCTGGGACTAGGCACAGCCACGTGTGGAAAGGCGCAGTGCTGCCTATGGCCCGGCCCCACCACGACTGGAGTCGTGTTACTGTGCTGCGATGTACCTGGAAGGTTCCCACGTAGATCAACGGGCCTGATCCAGACACTCAGTGGGACCCTGGCTCACCTGTGCCTGAGTGTACATGTGTAGGGAGGGGGTGGGGTCTTCCCCTGCTCCAGAGATGTCCTTGGACTTCCCCTGGCATGTGTGCTGTGTTTCAGTAAAAAGTGACTGATCATCCACCTGTCAAAACCAAAACCAAAAAAATAAATAAAACCCACCCCAGTTGCAATCCTCTTCCTCTATCTGTTGTGAAGAGACACGTGCCATGTGGGTAAAAGGTGTACAGACAACTGAAGGATGAATATGAATAAAATTCAAAAAGGCCCCCAAATTTAGAAGTGGACTTGAGAAATTTGGCAATCATTTTTCTATTGAGAAAGAGCTGGTCCACAAGGGAGGAAAAAAATCAATCCAGGCCACACACCAGCAGAAATCAATTTAATTAGGGAGGGGGTGGTGAGCACAGAGAATGAGAAAAATAAACCAAGGTCCACCCACACATTTCAAAAAATTCAGAACAAGGACCATAAAAAGGATGACATGACTACACCCTGTAACAAAAAAGTGAATAGTTTCATTTTTGTGAAAACCAATTAAGGGTGAAAAAGGGAAAGGAGGTCGCAGAGAAGTTCAAGGTCAAGTGAAAACCAGGAGAAGGAGGACACATATACCTCAGTCTTTTCACGCCCCTCACCCTTGGCTGAACCCACTCAGCCCCCGGCCCGGACAGCAGATCTATCAAACCCACTGGAGCTCTCCTGGAGCTCTTTCTTTATCCTCTCCTGAGTAATTTAGGCTGATGTCATTACCATCAGTGACTGTTGCAGAATTGGGGTTGCCAGATTTAAGACAATCCAAATATGATTCCCAGTTAAATTTGAATTTCAAGTAAGATAATAGATGTATTTTTTAGCGGAATTATGTCCCATGTAATAGTTGGGACATACTTATACTAAAAAAAAAACGAAATAAAATTCTTGTTTACCTGAAATTCAGATTTCAGTGTCTTGTATTTCATCTGGCATCTTCACCCAGAATCCTACCATCAGAACCAAACTTTATTGGTATTATGCAGGCTAAGTTGCTTCAGGTGTGTCTGACTCTTTGCAATCCTATGGACTGTAGCCCACCAGGTTCCTCTATTTGTGGGGTTTTCCAGGCAGTAATACTGGAGTGGATTGCCATTTCCTTCTCCAGGGGATCCTCCCAGCCCAGGGATCAAACTTGTATCTCTTACGTCTCCTGCACGGGCAGGCAAATTCTTTACCACTAGCGCCACCTGAGAAGTACTTCTAACAAAATTCTTACATAGAATGTGACCTAAATAGTAGAAACCCTAAGCCTCTGTGGACAGGATCTTACACAAGATTTAATCAAATACTGGGTTGGCCAAAATGTTCATACCATAAAACTCAAACGAACTTTTTGGCCAACCCAATATTTTCATTGACAAATATGGGAGCTTGGAAATATTGAACAAGATTCCCTCCTGGGAAGCAGAATCAAGACAAAAATCCATGTGGCCTGTTTTTCTCCCTCCTTCCTCTCTGACAAGAATTTTCTTTTCATAAACTTTATATATAACATACAAAGCTTCAGGGGCTAAATGGTGAAGTGTATACTAAATTCTAAAATAATTTTGTAAAGTTGAAACAAATAAAATGAATAAAAAGAAGAGTATAATAAAGAAAGGGTTAGGCCTTTGTGAAATCTAACTTTATAATGTACCTTTTGAATCTTATTTTGAAAGTCTGCAATCAATTACTTTTCAATCAGTCACCCAGACCTTCCAAATGCACACTTGGTCCAATTCAAAAGCTCCACAAAACAGGCTGAGTCTCTTTAGCACATCCATCACTGGGCTGAAAATGCCTGCCTGCCAGCAGACACCAGCCAACGCAAGGAAGATGGGAGGAAGCGAATGAAAAGGGCAGCAGCTCTGAAGGAAGAAAATGTTTCCTTTGCCCAGTGTGTATCTAGGGGCTGGGGGAATGCTTCCATTTACTAAGGAGCCCTGTTGTCATTTGAGAAGCACATTTTAATGCTGAAACCTAACAGGGACTCTCACCTAGCAGCAAACTGGGTCCTGGACCTAGGCCAGGCTGTTTGATCTTTAGAGACCTTTTCATTAAAAAGCCCTCATTTTTTAGAAACGAGATCTAAAGTGCATTCTCCTTTTTAGGAACTCCCACAGTTTTAAAGGCTTCAGTGGACAATTCTGATGTTCATTCCCCATATGGTATTTTCCCAAAATTAATGTCCAAACAAGAAAGTACAGCCAAGCTTGGATCCCTAGGTCATTCAGGACCTGCATAAAGTCTGTATCAGTTTGGGTACTTGCCTATCAATAACAAAGTGAAAGTGAAGTCGCTCAGTCGTGTCCAAATCTTTGCGACCCTAAGGACTGTACCCCACCAGGCTCCTCCATCCATGGGATTCTCCAGGCAAGAACACTGGAGGGGGTTGCCATTTCCTTCTCCAGGGGATCTTCCCAACCCAGGGATTGAACCCGGGTCTCCCGCCTTGTAGGCAGATACTTTACCGTCTGAGCCACCAGGGAAGCCCAAAAGCGGCTTGAACGATGTTTTTGTTTTTGTTTTCCCACATGATAAGTCGAGAGATGGATGGTCTTGGTGTTGTTTCAGGACCTCCCCAGTGTTGGGGCTCTGGGTCAACTTTCCACCTATTTTCTCCACCTGTAACTCAATACTACAAGATGGCTACAGCAGCTCCCTGTAAGATAACCTTATGATTGAAAACCAAAGCAGAAAGAGATTTTCCTTACTAGATTTTTTTTTTATCATCAAAGAGAAAAATCTTTCTTCAAAACCTCTAGCAGGTATACACTTGTGTCCCGTGACTAAAGCTGGGTCACATGCAAGGGAGTCTAGGAAAACAAGAATCCAGAATTTTTAGCTTTTATATAGGGAGATGAAGGCTCTGACATCATCAAGGGGTATACATTGCACACTAGTGTCCTGCCATCAAACATCACCCAAGTCCTAAAAGTCTTTGCAAACTGCTTCATCTCCTGAGTTCTCTATATTTATTCATGACACCAGCAATCTTTCTGTCACTGCTCTGGAGACCACCAATTCTTTGGGGTTCCTTCCTTTCCCTAATTCCCACAACCAATCAGTCTCCATGTCTTAAGGATCATCCATCCCTTCACAGAGAGTCTTCTATCTCTTTTCTCCTTTTTGTTCTAATACTCAGATGCTTCTCACTTCACAGCAAGACTAAAGTGCAGAAGCTACAAGACTATTCTGCCCTCATCCTATATACCACATTTAAAAAACTTAAGTTTCTTGTTCAGAAAACTTTCAAGGAGTCCCTATTAACCACAGAAGACATTCCAAAATATTTAGCCTAATCATTAAGGTCAGCCACGATCAGCTGCAGTGGTTAAGAAAACTGACTCTGCAGTTAAATGATTTGTGTGAGATTTGGCTATTGACAGCTGTCTAAGGTTCTGTTTCTTCATCCATAAAACGGAAGTGATAGTAATACACAGCATACACGGTAAGTGTCAAACAATGTTAGCTCTTATTTTTACTATTTTTGTTGTTGTTGTTACTAAGTAGCAGGCACTCTACTCTGAATTAGGATGAATGGGTGGGTAGTACACGGTGGCTGCCCTCAATGAGCCAATTGCAATTGCTGAAATAAAGTCCAACCCTTCCATTGGCTGAATGTACCTCTAATCCACCACTCAACAGCCATTTTAACGGTGGCTGCCCTCAATGAGCCAATTGCAATTGCTGAAATAAAGTCCAACCCTTCCATTGGCTGAATGTACCTCTAATCCACCACTCAACAGCCATTTTATAAACGGATTCTTTGTCTTTCTCTACTTGACTCAGGAAAGTACCAAGGTTAGCACCATTTTGGGCTGAGCTCATCCTTCAAGAAAGCTTCTGCTAAAATCCCTAACTGGGGACTTCCCTGGTGGTCCAGTGGTTAACACTCTACATTGCAGAGCAGGGAACATGTGTTCAATCCCTGGCCAGGGAACAAGAATCCCATATGCTGTGGAGCAACCAGGCCCGAGGGCCGCAACCACTGAGCCCTTGAGATCCAGAGTCTGCATGCCAAAACTAGGACCTGATGCAGCCAAATAATTAATTAAAAAAGTAATTTCCTTCTCCCCAATGGCAACCCACTCCAGTATTTTTCCCTGGAAAATCCCATGGACAGAGGAGCCTGGCGGGCTACAGTCCAAGGGGTTGCAAGAGTCACACACGACTTAGCGACTAAATTACCACCAACTAAAATAAAACCCCTAAACTTCAGTTTGTCCTCAAGAAAAATTTCATCTGCTCTGAGGCCATAAACCCTGGCTCATGTCTTGATTTATTCTTTCAAAGCAGTTTATGCTTCCTTCAGAAGCTGTTAACAGTTATCTTTTTCCAGTATCTATGCAACTTTGAAAAACTGAAATGAAAAGACATGGTGACTCTTTATTTTATTAGGCCACAGTTAGTGTCCATAAATTTTAAGCATCAGCGATTAAAAGTCACACCAGGGATTAAATGGACACACAATTTATACTTGTCTCACTTTGTGACAGTCTTGTGACTTAGCATTTTCATCTTTACATTTCAACTCCTTTTTTTTCTGTTTTTTTTTACTTATTTTTTTTAAAAATTTGTGTATTGATTTTTGGCTGTGCTGAGTCTTCATTGCCGTTTGCAGGCTTCTCACTGTAGAGGTTTCTCTTGCTGCAGAGCGCAGGATCTAAGGTGCACGGGCTTCAGTAGTTGCAACATGTGCTCTCAGGATTGTGATTCCAGGGCTCCAGAGCACAGGCTCACGGGCTTAGTTGCTCTGTGGCATGTGGGATCTTCCTGGACCAGGGGTTGAACCCATGTCTCCAACGTTAACAGATGGATTCTTTACCACAGAGCCATCAGGGAAGTCCCCTTTTTGTTTTCTAAATTTTTATTGGAGTATAGTTGCTTTACAATGATAGTTTCTACTGTATAGTAAGGTGAATCAGCTATACATTATATATATGTATAGCACCTCATTTTTTGGATTTCCTTCCCATTTAAGTCCCCACAGAGCACCAAGTAGAGTTCCCTGAAGTATACAGTAGGTTCTCATTAGTTATGCATTTTATACACAATGTCAATAGTGTATACGTGTCAGTCCCAATCTCCCAATTTATCCCATTCCCCTCAACTCCTCTTAATTTGACCTCTTTTGTCATAAGAGCCATAATAAAAGACAATATTGCATACAATAGCAACATTGCAGTCTCATTCTCTGTTGTTTTTTTTTAAGGTATGTCTTTAAAGATAAGTTGGACCTATGCCCTGCTGATACATTCTGGCCACAAAAGAATTCCATGCAATGAATGCTTCTCTTGCCCTCTGAAATGATCTAAGCAGTGAAAGGCCAGGAGAATGCCTCAGTTCACTAAGTTCATTAGTGGCACAGTGCCGGCAGGGACCCGAGCCCCTGCCTTTCCTCTTGCCTCCAGAGGCAGGCAAGTTTCTCTGTTTCTCCAGGCTGTGCAGGAACACTTAGTGGTTAAGGACACTGACCCTGGAACTAGGCCGCCTAGGTTCAAACCATGGTTGTGTGACCTTGGGGAATTCTTTAACTTATTTGTGTCTGAGTCCTTCATCTACATTGAGAACGAAAACGGAGTGAGCTCAGAGGATTGCTGTGAGAATCACATGAGTTAATATATGTAATGTGCTCGGGGCACTGCCTGACACATGATTAAGAGCTCCGTAAGTGTGAACTGTTGTTATTACTAATACTCTTTCCCTTGGCTTGGCCACCCATCAACAGTCTTGATGGCTTGCTGGAACACTTCCTAAACATTCCCCTAAAGCACTCTATTCAAAACCTCAGGCCAGCCCATGAATCAACCAATTTCACTCTGTAGAAAGGAGTCCCAGAAGAAAAATGGGGAATGCTGGATATGGTGGGGCTAATGCTTTATCAGGTTCTTCAGAAGGCTGGACAACAGAAATGCAAACCGTTCTGCTTAAAGGGAACCCATATTTTATTTCTCTCCAATGAAACAGTGTTCTCCTTAAGAGTCAAGCAGCATTCCTCTCACTGCCTACTCTTTATAAAACCTCCTACTCAAATATACATGCCACTAAGAAAGCCGTTCAAGTCTGCACAGTTCAAATAACTTTGGCTCAATAAAAACCAGACTTCTGACAAGCTCATTAATCCAAGATCTCAATCCTAAGGTAATGTTCACTTATCAAAGTCATAACTAGAACACTTATATATAAATGTACTACTATGATAAAAATACAATCTATTTAAGAAAGTCATTCTAGTGGTACTTTTTCTCACTTAGTGACCACTTAAAAAATAAATACTATAATTTATACACTTAAACAATTTGCTTCCTTTACTATAAGTTCTTTTTACCATTTTTAATAATAAGTCTGACAGTCCAATACCAGAAACCAAGAATAGGTTGAAAGAAGCAGACTGTAACGTCTTCATAGTTTCAGTATAAACAATGCGATTTACAAGGCACATAAAATATGTGATGACAAACCTATTAAAAGTTCTTTTCACCTAAAGACTATAAAAATACTTTGGCTCAGTTATCTGTGTTTCAGCTCTCTTAGCATAGCAAGTGGCACTAATGAAAAGCAAAAAAAAGACCAAAAGAAAGAAGGATGGCAAAGAACTAAGAAAGCACAGACCCTAGAATAATCTGAAATTGGCTCCAGCTATCCTTTGAGAGTTGACCAATGGAAACAGGGAACCTCTGTTTCCACTCTATAGATCCAGTTCTTAATGAATACTGTCTGTGTTCCAAGTGCAGTAGCAAAATAATAAATCAGAGTGAATTCAACGTAGGTATGACCTATTCGAAAAGACGGAACATTTAGTGCATTCGCTTTCCTGTGGTTCATAACATGTGTGGGCGCGGGGGCTGGAAGGTTGATGTGGGACCGAGAAGCACTGCCACTGATGCTCCTACACTGTTGGCGGGAGTGTAAACTGGTGTGGCCAGTATGGAAAACAGTATGGAGGTTCCTGTAAAAATTAAACAGAGTTACCGCATGATCCAGCAATCCTACTCCTGGGCATATATCTGAACAAAAATATAATTCAAAAGACGCATACACCCTTGTCCCTGAGTTCGTAGCAGCACTATCGACAATAGCCAAGAATGGAAGATGAATGGATCGAGAAGATGTGGTGTGTATACACACACCCACACACCCACACCCACACACACACACACACACACACACACCCACTAGCGCCACCTGGGAAGCCGATGTATGTATGCATATATATGTGTGTGTATCTATACTTACATATATGTGTATATATATATTCACATACAGCATGAATGGGTCTAGGGATTATCTTACTAAGTGAAGTGAGTCAAAAAGAGAAAAACAAATACCATATGATATCACTTATATGTGAAATCTAAAATATGATCCAAATGAACTTATCTAGGAAACAAATACAGCCTCACAGCCATGGAGAATAGACTTGTGATTGCCAAGGGGGCAGGGGACCAGGAGGGATGGATTGGGAGTTTGGGATTAACACATGCAAACTCTTATATATAGGATGAATAAACTGCAGGTACTAATATATAATACGGGGAACTATATTCAGTATTCTATAATAAAACATAATGGAAAAAATATATATGTATGACTGAGTTAATTTGCTGTGCAACAGGAAGAAACACATTGTAAATCAACTATGCTTCAATAAAAAGACATACAATTAATATGATGACTTTAATACACTTAAAAATGGAGAGATTTCTAAACAAAAACCTGCCTTTCTCCCCAGCAATTCTACTCCTAGGGTACATATCAAAGAGAACTGAAAATATATGTCCACACGAACATAGCCAAAAAGTGGAGATAATTTAGATATCCATGAACTGATGAATGGATAAATGAAATGTGGCATATCCATACAATGGAATATAATTTAACAGTGAAAAGAAATGAAGTAGTCATACCTGCTAAAACATGGATGAACCTTGAAAATGTCATGCTAAGTGAAAGAAGCCAATCACAAAAGGACAAGCTATGTATGATTCTCTTTATGTGAAATGTGCAGGATAAGCAAATTTATAAGGCTAGTGGTTGCTAGGAGAAGAATGGAACAGGGAAAGTCATAAGCAGAACTCCAGAAAAGGGAGCAAGTGACAATGGGTATAGGATTTGGGGGATAGATTAATGAAACATTTTAAAATTGATTATGGTGATGGTTGTACTACTGCATAAATAAAGGGGTGAATTTTGTGATATGAAAATTATATCTCAGTAAAGCTGTTCATTTTTAAACATTTTTTATTGAAGTATAACTGATTTACAATGTTGTATTAGTTGCAGGTGCACAGCAAGGTAAATCAGTTTTATATGTAAATTGTTGTTGTTCAATTGCTCAGTCATGTCTGACTCTTTGCGACCCCATGGACTGCAGCATGCCAGACTTCCCTGTCCTTCACCATTTCCTGGAAGCTTGTTCAAACTCATATCCATTGAGTCAATGATGCCATCCAACTATCTCATCCTCTGCTGTCCCCTTCTCCGGCCTTCAATCTTTCCCAGCATCAGGGTCTTTTCTAATGAATCAGCTCTTCGCATCAAGTACCCAAAGTATTGAAGCCTTAGCTTCAGCATCAGTCCTTCCAATGAATATTCAGGACTGATTTCCTTTAGGATGGACTGGTTTGATCTCCTTGCAGTCCAAGGGACTCTCAAGAGTCTTCTCCAATACCACAGTTCAAAAGCATCAGTTCTTTGGTGCTCAGCCTTTTTTATGGTCCAACTCTTATATCCATACATGACTACTGGAAAAACTATAGCTTTGACTAAATGGACCTTTGTTGGCAAAGTAATGTCTCTGCTTTTTAATATGCTGTCTAGGTTGGTCATAGCTTTTCTTCCAAGGAGCAAGCGTCTTTTAATTTCATGGCTGCAGTCAACAGTCTGCAGTGATTTTGGAGCCCAAGAAAATAAAGTCTGTCACTGTTTCCATTGTTTCCCCATCTATTTGCCATGAAGTGATGGGACCGAATGCCACGATCTTAGTTTTCTGAATGTTGAGTTTTAAGCCAACTTTTTCACTCTCCTTTTTCACTTTCATCAAAAGGCTCTTTAATTCCTCTTCAATTTCTGCCATAAGGGTTACATATAAATATATCCACTCTTTTTTAGATTCTTTTCCCATATAAGTCATTACAGAGTATTGAGTAGAGTTCCCTGTGCTATACATTAGGTCCTTATTTTTAAAATTAAAATAAACTTCCCAGTTGATTTTTATCTATTTATTAATGGCTGCGCTGGGTCTTTATTTTTTTGCTGCTTGTGGGCTTTCTCTAGTCGTCGTGTGCAGGCTTCTCATTCTGGTGGCTTCCTTTGTTGCGGCGCACAGGCTCTAGGGCACGTGGGCCTCAGTAGCTGTGGCTCCTGGGCTCTAGAGCCCAGGCCCAGTAGTTGTGGCGCACAGGCTTAGTTGTCCTGCAGCACCTGGGATCTTCCTGGAGCAAGGGTGGAATCCTTGTCCCCTGAACTGGGAGGCAGATTCTTAACCACTGGACCACCAGGGAAGTCTAGGTCCTTGTTCCTTACCTGTTTTATATATAGCAGTGTGTATGTGTCGATCTCAACCTCCCAGTTTATCCCTCCTTGCTTTTCCCCTCTTGTGACTCTATTTCTATTTCATAAATAAATTCATTTGTACCTTTTTTTAAAGGCTGCTCTTTTAAAGTTGCTTTTCTCTCATTTTTTAAAAACTGAATAGATATTTATTACTCAATACAAGTGACAGGGTTAATAGTGAAGTATATATTAACTACATAGACAGTATATAACATACACAGTAGACCTTTGTCCTTCACAAGTGATATTATGGAAATATTTCCAAATCGCCAAATAAATGATTACCACTAGGGCTGAGGTATTGTACTATGACGGG
>SJYQ01096488.1:258208-277248 GCA_006410935.1 Redunca redunca
GGGGTGGGGGCGGTCATTCATTTTGGAATCTACGTGGATTGTGACTCCAGGAGTCATGCAGAACACACTCTGCATAGCCATATACGGTGGTCCTGGCTACCATTAAGACACTGCTGCTGCTGCTGCTAAGTTGCTTCAGTCGTGTCCGACTCTGTGCAACCCCATAGACGGCAGCCCACCAGGCTCCCCCATCCCTGGGATTCTCCAGGCAAGAACACTGGAGTGGGTTGCCATTTCCTTCTCCAATGCATGAAAGTGAAAAGTGAAAGTGAGGTCGCTCAGTCGTGTCCGACTCTTAGCACACCAGGCTCCTCCATCCATGGGATTTTTCAGGCAAGAGTACTGGAGTGGGGTGCCATTGCCTTCTCCGACCATTAAGACACTAGCATGTGCTTTTATTCCCCTGGATCTCCCCCTGCTACCCCAGCACCACCAAAGAAGCAATTCTTTTTTCTTTTTCTACTTTATAAGAATTATTGAATGTGTGCCAATAGATTGGGATACAGATAGTGGTTGGGCAGCCAGGCGACAATGGTTTATTCTTAACAGGCATCGCCAGTACTCATGAGGATCTTAGAGTTCCATGATCAGTCCCCGACCCCTGCCACCCCCCACCTCCGTCTTGATCCCATCTCATTCATATGTTTACGAAAAAGGTTCCAACGTGTGGTTATGAACTGTCAATCTTATTTATAGGCAAATAATCTTTTTCTGTATATTTTAACCATCCTTTTCAAAATATACTAGTTGCTGCTTTTTTGAATTTCCAATTAAATATGCAATTTGCTGTGCTTTTGCAGTAGATATAGTTAGCATTGCAAATACTTATGCTTACTGAGCAAACACCTGTGTGCTCACTTCCACCATAACCCACAGAGATGGAAGCTGCTGACCTTTAAGCAAATGGCAGTGCATACATATTTTCTTCTGTAAGTCACTGAGTGTGGGAAGTAACTAGTCACATCCAGAAAATTCCATTTGTGTTTGTATAAGGGGTAGGGAAGCAGAAAAAATGGAAATGGCCCAACTGCTGCTCTGTTAGAACCTATGCAAATGAATCATTTGACTATGTAGGACTAATTTCCCCAAACCATTTGTTCTATTTAGTTTCTTTTGTTTGTTTCATTTTGTTCCCTGACCACGAGGCACGTGTGATCAAAGAGTCTTAACTACTGGGCCCCCAGGGAAGTCCCTGCTCTATTTAGATTTTACAGTCATTTAATTATTATAATCCATCTTAGACATGTAAGGCATAAAGGATCGTGAAGCATCCCATTGCTTACTACTGCCCCACATGAGCAATAAATGCACGTGGAGCCCCTGACCACATTATTATCTCCACTCTTGATTTTCAAATAATTGGGAAAGATCAAAAAAGTGATGCATAATTCAGAAACTGCAGGGCAAAACATGAGTGACAGCCAAGCTGACATTCAATAAATATACTGCCCTTTAGAGTCTGATACAAAGGGATTACCTGTCCAAAGTTAACCCCACTCCCTGGAATCCACACTGCCAGGATGTCACAAATGCTCACCACTACGTTCTCTTTTAAGCTAAAACACCAAAGCTTCTATTCAGAGGTGAATGGACATCCCTTCCCATTCACAGTGGATAGCTCCATGAAAACACCATGAGTGGTTATATCTCTGAATATTCATTTCTGAAACGAAATGTTCCCAACGTATAACACTTCTCTCAGAAATGGCCTATAAATTTTTCTACTTATTTTTAGGAACAAAATATTCATTTAGGAGTTCATCTACTTTCTAATCCATCTACCAATTCAAGTCAAAGTAAGTATTTTTTTTTTTTTAATATTTATTTATTTATTTGGCCCTGCCAGGTGTTAGTTGTGGTCAGGGATCAAACTCGGGCCCCCTGCATTGAGAGTGCAGAGTCTTAGCCACTGGACCACCAGGGAAGTCTCTCAAAGAGAGTTTAAATATTCCTTTTCAATGGAAAAAAAAAAAACAAAAAACCATATTTGCAGGAAAAAGAGAAGTATACAAGGTCAGGGGAGCAAGAGATGGTTGACTGCTAGTTCAACATAACTCCAAAATCCAGAGAACACACAGGACATTGAAACAATATGGAAAGGCAACCACAGTGGGTTTCCTATGCGATCTGAGAGTTCTTCTATTATTCAATATTTACTGTGAATTTATTTATCACATTAGATTCTCTCTCCTAACAGACCTGAGGGAATAGGACACTGGATGGTTAGATTTTAGCCAGAGGATAGAGAAGAGGGGATCAAGGGTTTGAGTACTTTCTGGATACGACAGGCCTGTGGAGCAGCATAACTTGGGTCCTAGAGGGGGAAGTGGTGGTGGTGGTGGGGTGGTGGTAAGGGAGGGAGACCAAAGGACTAGCCCTGCCTGTTTTCTCAAATGTCAGACCCATTGCCCAGGCTCTGAAACTTCAGTTGTAATCATGGCCCTCTTACTTTCTGCTAACAAATGCAGGGTCTCCAGGTCACTACAGCTCAACCACATTTTTGCAGTTTGAGTAAAACCCCTGGTAATAGAAAGGAAAGTTGAAGGGCTGCTCCTGTGCAATCATAATCAACTCTCCCAAGAGCTGTTTTTTTTCTTTTTTTGTTGGTTTGTTTGCTTTCCATTTATGTCATCTTTCTATGTGCCCTGTTCATAATGAGTTCAGTGTTCCCTGGATATAAAAGAACATGCTAACTAAAGGCTATGGACAGAAAGAATCATTCCTCACACCTCATGTGCTCTTTGCCATGCTTTCATTTCTCATTTCTTCCCAAAAACAACTATAGATGACTTCATAAGAAAGAAAAAAGTATGTATGCATATATATGTTTTACACACACACACACATACACACACACACTTGGGCTTCCCTGGTGGCTCAGAGGGTAAAGAATCTGCCTGCAATGTGAGAGACCCAGGTTTAATCCCTGGGTTGGGAAGATCCCCAGGAGGAGGGCATGGCAACCCGCTCCAGTATTCTTGCCTGGAGAATCCTAAGGACAGAGGAGCCTGGTGGGCTATATATAGTCCATGGGGTCGCAGAGAGACGCGACCAAGCGACTAACCCCAGCACACATGCACTCACCTATATGTCAGTTATATCAGCTATTTACACATATATGTTAGAGTAGGAAGATATGATAAAGTTGAAAGAAAAGATCATGGTAATGACTTAAAAAATTTTAAAACTTAATACAGTCACTATGTGTTAGTTGCTTAGTCGTGTCCGACTCTTTGCAATCCCAAAGATGGCAGCCCACCAGGCCCCTCCATCCATGGGATTCTCCAGGCAAGAACACTGGAGTGGGTTGCCATTTCCTTCTCCAAAAGGACCTATAGAAAGAAAGAAAGTGAAGTCGCTCAGTCGTGTCTGACTCCTTGTGACCCCATGGACTGTAGCCTATCAGGCAGTGAGCATTAAGAATAGTTTTGAGCCTCCAGACAATTCAAGGCAAAGGCAGAAAAAGGTCAAGTGATGCACAGTCTTGCATCAAGTCTGAGTTTCCTAAGGGAGCTGTCCTTTCATCTTTCCACATACTAAGTTAAACCAAATCTTATTTAATTTAGGAGATGATGCTCCCAGTCTCTTCAGACACACAAACTAGTTAAGATATATTTTATGAACATTCTCTTTTGTCCTTATTTTTCCAAACACACAGGAACTCCAGACTCAGAAACTATAGCCAAATCTACCCCACCTCATCAGCAGTCATGCCGAAGAAACTCAGAGCATGTTCCAAGAAGCATTATCTTGATGCAACAGGTTATACACGGGGGATTAAGAGATGAAAGACGAGGCTACATATCCTAACTCTTAATCTTCTGCTATTTCTGCTTAAGAAAAAGAAAGACATCTCAGGAAAATGAAACAAAAATTACACACAGCAAATATCTGAGAACAAAGGATTATATAGTTAGATCATTTGAAAGTAAGTAAAGCTGATAACCAAAAGTTCCATGGACTTATTTGCAGCTCATCTTTAACCAAGAAACAAAACAAAATAGAAGGGCTCAATTAAAAAGAAAAAAAAAAAAAACCCAATGTCTAGAGATGAAATGGATTTTGTTGCCACTAAGCTGTTTTACAAGAAATGCAGTAATCTGATGCTCAGAGGCCAAGTCTCTTTAATAATGGATGGATCAGCCTTTAGAAAACTATAGGAAACAGATCCTAGACCAGACCTCCCGTGTATGTTGGAGGTCCTATAATTGAAGGAAATGACTTTGGGAGTCTAGGAAAAGACTTAAGAGATCATCTCTCCTTGTGTATGAAACACATCTAAATAGGTAACTGACTCTTTAACCTACTTAGGTAACTGACTCCTTCAAAACCAAGTTTTCCAAAATACTCTAGGAAACTGCTGCCTTCAGATTCAGATCCCAGAGTCCCCACTAAAGTCTCATTTTCCTCCATGTGCTGGTGCTCAGCATAGTGCCTCACTCTGCTAGCACAGTGGTTCTAAGATTGTTTTGTATGCCCAGGCAGTTCAACAGGTTTAAGTGAAACAAAATATAATTGCAATACAAGCAAGATTGCTTCATGTGATTTCTAGAATGAAGATTTCGTTTTTTTTAAAGACCAGTACTTTTTTTGTGTTGATTAAACGACATGGATCCCAGGGAATATTGTAGAAAACACAAGGAGAATTCACTACTGAATGTTTTCTCATTTATTGTAAAATTTTTCCCCACCATGCACTGTTAGATGAAAGAAGTCTGGGGTGAACAATGAATCTGCAGTTAACATACTTTACTGAACCTGTCCTTCTGAAAAACTTCATTGGGAAAGTTTAAGTGCTATGTATAAGTTCAAGCAATTTGCTGAGGATTCCTTCACATTCTATTTCAGCTTGTAGTTTTTAATCCGAAAAGCTAATATTTACTTTATAAGCTTCCAAAACATGCAGTAAGCATATACTCAAAAAGTTATATGGTAAACAGATTTTATACACTTTCTGCATTTAATATTTTATTTTATAATACATTTCTTAGAGCTTCCAAACAATAATTTGATTATATTAAAAAAATTCTATAAAGTGTTAACTCTTTCACAACTGACTATGGTAAAATGCAGAGTAAAAAAGTTCTTTGTCTCTGACCCAGGAGTCTTATGGAGAAGGCAATGGCACCCCACTCCAGTACTCTTGCCTGGAAAATCCCATGGGCGGAGGAGCCTGGAAGGCTGCAGTCCACAGGGTCGCTGAGGGTCGGACACGACTGAGCGACTTCACTTTCACTTTCCACTTTCATGCATTGGAGAAGGAAATGGCAACCCACTCCAGTGTTCTTGCCTGGAGAATCCCAGGGATGGGGGAGCCTGGTGGGCTTCGGTCTATGGGGTCGCACAGAGTCGGACACAACTGATGCGACTTAGCAGCAGCAGCAGCAGCAGGAGTCTTAAGTCCTTGTGGTTTAGTTGCTAAGTTGAGTCCAATTCTAGCGACCCCATGGACAGAGGAGCCTGGCAGGGTACAGTTCATGGGATTCTCCAGGCAAGAATACTGGAGTGGGTTGCCATTTCCTTCTCCAGGGTATCTTCCCAACTCAGGAATTGAACCTGGGTCTCATGCATTGTAGGCAGATTCTTTACCAACTGAGCTACAAGGAAAGACTCACACCTATTAGGATAGCTTGTTAAGCAGGGTAAATTCCCAGATCCTTCCCAATTCTCAACAACTCTCACTAAATTATCATAACACAAATGTCATGCTGAGACCTAGATTAATAGACTATTTTCCCTTTCCTATTCTCCAAATTAGGGATGTGTGTTAGTGAACATGACAAAAATCTTGCTTTTGTCTTCTATTTATCACTTCTTTCTTATGGAAGAAAGTCATGCTTTATATTTTATATATGTATATATTCATAATGCTTTATATTGTTACTGTTACCACTATCTAATTCCATAACATTTTTTATCACTCCCCAAAGAAATCCTGTACTCATCAGCAATCACTCCTTAGTCCCCTTCTTCTCTCATCCCCAGCAACCACTAACCTGCTTTCTGTTTCTAGTCTGGACCTTCCATACAAATGGAATCATACAAAGTGTGATCTTTTGTGATCAGTTTCATTCACTTAGCATCATATTTTCAACGTTCAGCCATGTTGTAGCCGATATCAGTACTTCATTCTTTTGTATGATTGAACCATTTCAGTTCAGTTCAGTTCAGTCACTCAGTCGTGTCCGACTCTTTGCGACCCCATGAATTGCAGCATGCCAGGCCTCCCTGTCCATCACCAATTCCCGGAGATCATTCAGATTCACGTCCATTGAGTCAGTGATGCCATCCAGCCATGTCATCCTCTGTAGTCCCCTTCTTCTCCTGCCCCTAATCCCTCCCAGCATCAGAATCTTTTCCAATGAGTCAACTCTTCGCATGAGGTGGCCAAAGTATTGGAGTTTCAGCTTCAGCATCATTCCTTCCAAAGAAATCCCAGGGCTGATCTCCTTCAGAATGGGCTGGTTGGATCTCCTTGCAGTCCAAGGGACTCTCAAGAGTCTTCTCACTCAGCCTTCTTCACAGTCCAACTCTCACATCCATACCTGACTACTGGAAAAACCACATCCTTGACTAGATGGACCTTAGTTGGCAAAGTAATGTCTCTGCTTTTGAATATGCTATCTAAGCTGGTCATAACTTTTCTTCCAAGGAGTAAGTGTCTTTTAATTTCATGGTTGCAGTCACCATCTGATTGAATAATAATCAATTATATAAACATACCATAATCTGTTTATCCATCAGTTGATGAACAGTTGAGTTTTTTCCCCTACTTTTTGACTATTTTGAACAGTGCAGCTATAAAATTTCATGTACAAGTTCTTGTGTAGATTTAGATTTACATTTCTCTTGTGTAAATACCTATTGTTGTTGTTGTTCAGTCACTCTGTTGTGTCCAACTCTTTGTGATCCCATGGACTTCAGCACACCAGGCTTCCCTGTCCTTAACCACCTCCCAGAGTTTGGTCAAACTCAAGTCCATTGAGTCAGTGATGCTATATAACCTTCCCATCCTCTGTTGTCCCCTTCTCCTCCTGCCTTCAATCTTTCCCAGCACTGGGGTCTCTTCCAATGAGTCGGCTCTTTGCATAAGGTGGCCTAAGTATTGAAGCTTCAGCTTCAGCATCAGTCCTTCCAATGACTATTCAGAGTTGATTTCCCTTAGGAGTGACTAGTTTGATCTCCTTGCAGTCCAAGGGACTCTCAAGAGTCTTCTCCAATACCACAGTTCAAAAGCATCAACTCTTCAGCACTCAACCTTCCTTATGGTCCAACTCTCACATCCGTACATGACCACTGGAAAACCTATAGCTTTGACTAGACAGACCTTTGTCAGCAAAGTAATGTCTCTTCTTTTTAACATGATGTCTAGGTTTGTCATCGTTTCTCTTCCAAGAAGCAAGTATCTTTTAATTTCATGACTGCAGTCACCATCCACAGCATTTGGAGCCCAAGAAAATAAAGTCTGTCACTGTTTCCATTGTTTCCCCATCTGTTTGCCATGAAGTGATGGGACCACATACCTGATCTTAGTTTTTTGAATGTTATGTTTTAAGCTAGTTTGGGGTCATGTGGTAACTCTGTTTTTGAGGCACTATACCCAACTATTTTCCAAAATAGCTACATCATTTTACAATCCCATCAACAATGTATGACTGCTTCAGTTTCTTCACATCCTTGCCAGCACTTGTTATTGTCTGCCTTTTTCATTATGGCCATGCTGGGGGTATGAAATGGTACCTTTGGGAGTTTGATTTGCATCTATCTGATAATTAATGGTGTTAAGCATCTTTTCATGTGCTTATTGTCCGTTTATATATTTTTCTTGAAGAACTGTCTTTAAACATTTTGCTCATTTAAAAAAAAATTATTTCTTCATCTTTGGTTGTGCTGGATCTTCGCTGCTGATGGGCTTTTCTTTAGTTTCGGTGTGCGGGCTTCTCATGTGGGATCTGCCTGGACCAGGAATCGAACCCGTGTCTTCTGCACTGGCAGGCAGATTCTTTACCACTGAGCCACCAGGGAAGCCCAAATTTTTTGCTCAGTTTTAATGGGGTTATTTGTCCCTTTTCATTATTGAGGTTATGTTTTGTTTTTTTTTCCCCCCCTGGTTGCACTGGGTCTTCACTGTGGTACATTGGGCTCGCAGGCATAGATGTCCTGCAGCATGTGGGATCTTAGTTCCCAGACCAGGGATCAAATCTGTGTCCCCTGCACTGACAGATGGATTCTTAACCACTGGGCCACCTGGGAAGCCCCCATTGTTGAAATTTAATAGTTCTTTTTTTTTCTTCTTTCATCTTTTAATTTCAGCTTTATTGAGGTACACTTGACAGATGTAATAGTTTTCTACATATTCTAGATATTAGACCCTTATCAGATATATGATTTGAAAATACTTCTCCCACTCTTTGGGTTGTCTTTTCAGTTTCTTGACACTTTCTTGTGAAAGCAAAAGGTTTTAATTTTGGTTAAATGAATTTATCTATTTTTTTCCTTTTGCTCACTTGTGCTTTGTGTGCCCATCTAAGACACCAGCCTCTAATCCAAGGTCAGGAATATCTCATAATCTTTTCATATTGAGATACAATTTACATACCATTCTTAGGGACTCTTTTCTATTGTGAATTTAACCAGTACACCAAAAAGTTAAACATAAATGTATAGTTTAATTATTATAGAACCATCCCCAGGCCAAGAAACAGAATACTGCCAGCACCCTAGAAGGCCTCCTCGTGCCCCACCGCTGCTTCCCAGTCCTAACACCATGGCAAGACTGTGGTTCTTGAAGGCAAGTCCCAAATCAGATTCATCTTTGCATTCAAACAGAATTCATTATAGTGCTTGACAGCAAGTATTGTTGAGTAAATTAGTAAAAAATGGAAAGTCAGTTAACTTACTATCTAATAGCATCTCCTATGAAGTTTGATCGGTGAAGAGATTTAAACTATTGCACAAAGCTTTGTTTCTTGATCTGTTTTTGTCTTTTGTTTGTTTTGCCCCCAATTCATTTTAGGTACATGATACATTTTGATCAATTAAAGGCTGACTCTAGGTAACTGTGGAAAATTCTGAAAGAAATGGGAATACCAGACCACCTGACCTGCCTCTTGAGAAATCTGTATGCAGGTCAGGAAGCAACAGTTAGAACTGGACATGTAACAACAGACTGGTTCCAAATAGGAAAAGGAGTACGTCAAGGCTGTATATTGTCACCCTGCTTATTTAACTTATATGCAGAGTACATCATGAGAAACGCTGGACTGGAAGAAACACAAGCTGGAATCAAGATTGCCAGGAGAAATATCAATAACCTCAGATATGCAGATGACACCACCCTTATGGCAGAAAGTGAAGAGGAGCTAAAAAGCCTCTTGATGAAAGTGAAAGAGGAGAGCGAAAAAGTTGGCTTAAAGCTCAACATTCAGAAAACAAAGATCATGGCATCCGGTCCCATCACTTCATGGGAAATAGATGGGGAAACAGTAGAAACAGTGNACTTGATGCGAAGAGTTGACTCATTGGAAAAGACTCTGATGCTGGGAGAGATTGGGGGCAGGAGAAGAAGGGGACGACCGAGGATGAGATGGTTGGATGGCATCACGGACTCGATGGATGTGAGTCTGGGTGAACTCCGGGAGATGGTGATGGACAGGGAGACCTGGCATGCTGCAATTCATGGGGTTGCAAAGAGTCGGACACGACTGAGCGACTGAACTGAATGGAACTGAACTAGGTAGAGAAAGGAAAATAATAATATCAAAAATCAAATGGTTAAGACTTCCCCGGTGACCCAGTGGTTGAGAATCTGCCTGTCAATTCAGGGGGTACAGGATCGATCCCTGGTCCAGGAAGATCCCACATGTTGCGGTGCAATGGAGCCCGAGTGCCACAAGTACTGAGCCCTTGTGTGGCAACTGAAAGCCTGGAGCCCACGCTCAGCAACAAGAGAAGCCACCACAAAGAGAAGCCCTGCTCGCACCATAACGAGTGAGTCGCCCCTGCTTGCCACAACTAGGCCCACATGCCACAACAAAGACCCAGCATATCCAAAATAATAAAACAAAATAGTTAATGTTCAAGCTAGATTTAGAAAAGGCAGAGGAATCAGAGATCAAATTGCCAACATCCACTGGATCATAGAAAAAGCAAGAGAATTCCAGAAAAACATTTACTTCTGCTTCATTGACTAAACTAAAGCCTTTGTGTAGATCACAAGCAGCTGTGGAAAATTCTTAAAGAGATGGGAATACCAGACCACCTTACCTGCCTCCTGAGAAATCTGTATGCAGGTCAGGAAGCAACAGTTAGAACCAGAGGTGGAACAATGGGCTGGTTAAAAATTAGGAAAAGAGTACTAAGGCTGTATATTGTCACCCTGCTTATTTAACTTCTATGCAGAGTACATCATGCAAATGCCAGGTTGGATGAAGCACAAGCTGGAATCAAGATTGCTGGGAGAAATATCAATAACCTCAGATACAAAGATGACACCACCCTTACGGCAGAAAGTGAAGAGAAACTAAAGAGCCTCTTGATGAAAGTGAAAGAGGAAAGTGAAAAAGCTGACTTAAAACTCAACATTCAGAAAACTAAGATCATGGCATCTGGTCCCATCACTTCATGGAAAGAGATGGGGAAACAATGGAAACAGTGAGAGACTTTATTTTCTTGGGCTCCAAATCACTGCAGATGGTGACTGCAGCCATGAAATTAAAAGACACTTGCTCCTTGGAAGAAAAGCTATGACAAACCTAGTGAGTGTGAGTGTGTTAGTCGCTCAGTCATGTCCAGCTTTTGTGATCCCATGGATTGGGGCCCTCCATGGTCCTCCCATCATGGGATTTTCCAGGCAACAATACTGGAGTTGGTTGCCATTCCTTCTCTAGGGGATCTTCCCAACTCGGGGATTGAACCCAGGTCCCCTGCATTGCAGACAGACTCTTTACCATCTGAGTCAGTAGGGAAGACTAAGCCTCTAGACAGCATATTAAAAGGCAGAGACATTACTTTGCCAACAAAGGTCCATCTAGTTAAAGCTATGGTTTTTTCCAGTAGTTTTGTCTGGATGTAAGAATTGGACCATAAAGAAGGCTGAGCGCTGAAGAACTGATGCTTTCCAAATGTGGTGTCGGAAAAGACTCTTGAGAGTCCCTTGGACTGCAAGGAGATCCAACCAGTCAATTTTAAAGGAAATCAACCCTGGATATTCATTGGAGGGACTGATGCTGAAGCTGGAGCTCCAATATTTTGGCCACCTGATGCGAAGAGTTGACTCGTTGGAAAAGACCCCGATGCCGGGAATGATTGAAGGCTAGAGGAGAAGGGGATGACAGAGGATGAGAGAGTTGGATGGCATCACTGACTTGATGGAAATGAGTTCGAGCAAATTCCAGGAGATGGTGAGGGACAGGGAAGCCTGGCTTGCTGCAGTCAATGGGTTGTAGAGAGTCGGACTTGACTGAGGGACTGAACAACAACAATAGGTAATTATTGTAGGCTTACCATATGCCTGAAGCCATGCCAAGCAACACTCTCAAGGGAGAGGTGTATTTTTCTCTCTCCCTGTGACCCTCCCTGTCTTTCACTCCCCATTCTTTTGTTTTTACCCACAGGAGCACCAGGTCTTACAATGACTAAGTAACCTGCCCCAGGTCACATAGCTATCAAACAGCAGAGAAAGAAAGCAAAACGAAGCAATCTGACTTCAGAGCCTACGTGATACAACCCTCAATCCTTCCCAAGTAATTCTGAGTCCCAAAGTACCTGAGAATTGCCCTAAATCTGATAGAAAAAAAGATGCTCACTGAATTCCTGGTGTCTTTTTCTCTCTGATTTACAGCTCCTTGGAAAAGGAAGTGTTTGATAAATGGTGTGTATTGTAACACACTTTCTTATTGTGATCTTGGACCCATTCACATGTCACTTTGTGACTGGGATATCAGGCGCTATGGGTGAAAAGTGAAAATATTAGTCGCTCAGTCATGTCCAACTCTTTGTACCCCAGGACTGTAATCCACCAGGCTCCTCTGTCCATGGGATTCTCCAGGCAAGAATACTGGAGTGGGCTGCCATTCCCTTCTCTGGGGGATCTTCCCTACCCAGGGATCGAACTAAGGTCTCCTGCATTGCAGGCAGATGCTTTACCATCTGAACCACCAGGGAAGCCCCCAACTTTGGATAACATTCCAATGATCCCCACTTTTAGATTTGCTACTTAAGGGAAAGCATGTGGCCATAAAGAGAGAAGGAGCTAGTACTTATAAGAGATAGCTATCTTAAGGTAACTTGAGAGCTGTGTGATTTAAAAAATATACCCATAGTAGATTAATAGTCACTCAGATGTGCTTTCTTTGATCAAGATATTTACCCATTCTTTTTTTGGTTTGAAGATAAGTGATGTTCCATAACAAAGTAGCGTACACACATGCACACGCACGCACACACACACACACACACACACTCTTTTCGTTCTTCCTTGCAACCCCATGGATTGTAGCCCACTAGGCTCCTCTGTTCAAGGGATTTCCCAGGCAAGAATATTGGGAGTGGGTTGCCATTTCCTGCTTCAGAGGATCTTCCTGACCCATCGATCGAACCCGGATCTCTTGCATCTCCTGCATTGGCAGGCTGATTCTTTACCACTGTGCCACCTGGGAAGCCCCTAAAAAGGCACAGACACAGCCTTTTTAGACATGTTTCCTGTCAATATAGGACCTTGACAGCCTTGGCAAATTTTTGGACCAGCTTTGCATAGGTGAACAACCAAGACTCGACTTTCTGTTTATGGCAGAATTAATACTTTCTGTTTATGGCATTCCCAACCAGTGGTCACCTGATCATAGGGTAAATTTGTCTCATTTACAGTACACAGAAGCGAACATATTAGATGAATTAAATTCAGCTTGAAATGTGGCATGCTAAATTGCCCATGGTTGGCTTGGTGGCAGTGCTCTAACAAAATAATGAATTCAGTCGGGGCCTAGAGAACACATCCTTTAGCAAAAGGCTTCTTGGCATTTTCAGCCACGTTTGTTAAGTGGGGATACATTTTCTAAGAGCTTCAATAGCCGCTGAAGGTGGGAGCAATCTATTAGACCATGCAGTTATCCTCTTGTGGCCAAGTCAGACCTGTTACAGAGACTGTTCTATACAATGTGGCAATGCAATCACATTGTTTAGCTCTGCAAACAATTCTCACTCCTTCAAAAAGGTCATTTTTTTAATTACAACTTTTCTTGATTATATGTCAATTTTTTCTTTTTATCTTTGTGTTTTTCTTAACACTTACTTTTCCATCCAAAAGTGTCCCTCTAATCCATGGTTAATTTTATTTTCGTTTGGACAGTAACTTGCTTTCTAAGTATTGTATTAAAAGGATTGTTCCATAGAGAGAATGAGATTTTCTATTTCTTAAAAACTGGCTTTTAAGTATCTGGTGCTTTGCGGTTTTCAAAGTGCTTTCACACACAGAAACTCACTTGATTCTCATGGAAACCCTATGAAGTAGATAGAGAGACACAGTACAATAGGTAGCTTGAAGTCTGGGGTCAAATCATTTAGTCTAAATCTCTTTCCTTCGGTGCAAAATGGGGTTAATGATAGGAGTTACTGCATAGATGTGCTGTAAAGATGAGTTAATACTGAGCATTAAGTTTGAAGTGAAGTTGCTCATCGTGTCTGACTCTTTGTGACCCCATGGACTGTAGCCTACCAGGCTCCTCCCTCCGTGGGAATCTCCAGGCAAGAGTACTGGAGTGGGTTGTCATTTCCTTCTCCAGGGGATCTTCCCGACCCAGGGATTGAACCCAGGTCTCCCATATTCCAGGCAGATGCTTTAACCTCTGAGCCACCAGGGAAGCACAAGTAAGCTATAATTTTTGTTTTTAAAAATGTTTTAAAATCTCTGTGCGCCAATGAAAAGTGAAGTTTAAACAAGATCTTTTAAGAATTTTACCAGAGGAAACTTAGCAGGTGATGTTGGTCTCATGGAATGAACTGAGAAGTGTTCCTTCCTCTGTGTTTTTTTTTTTTTAAAAAAAGGTTGAGAAGGATAGGTATTAACTTTTCTCTAAATGTATGCTAGAAGTCACCTATGAAGACATCCTGTCCTTGTCTTTTGTTTATTGTTGTTATTTAGTCGCTAAGTTTTGTTTGACTGTAGCCCTCCAGGCTCCTCTATCCATGGGGTTTCCCAGGGAAGAATCCTGGAATGAGTTACTATTTCCTCCTCTGAGGGATCTTCCCAACCCAGGGATTGAACACACATCTCCCGCATTGGCTTAGACCTTCAAAATTACTGATTCAGTTTCATTACTGGTAATGGATCTGTTCATATTTTCTATTTCTTTCTGGTTCAGTCTTGGGAGAATATTTCTTTCTAAGAATTTGTCCGCTTCCTCTATATTGGCCATTTCATTGGCATATAAAATGCCAATGGTGGTTCGTAGTAATCTCTTATGATCCTTTGTATTTCTGTGATGTCGGTCATAATGTCTCCTTTTTCATTTTTATTTCATTGATTTGGACCCTTTCTCTTTTTTTCTTGATGAGTTCACCTAAAGTTTTATAAACTTTATTTATCTTCTCAAAGAATCAGCTTTTATTTTCATTGATCTTTTTAATTCTTTTTTTTAGTCTCTATTTCATCTATTTCTGCTCTGATGTTTATGATTTCTTTCCTCTACTAACTGTTGCTCTTCTTCCTCTAGTTCCTTTAGGTAGAAGGTTAAGTTATTTATCAATATTCATATCAGTATTATTTCAATTGCCAAGATATGGAAGCAACTTAAGTGTCCATCAACAGATGAATGGATAAAGAAGTGGTTTATATACACAAAGGAATACTATTCAGCTATAAAAAAAAAGTAAAAATTTTGCCATTGGCAGGAGCACAGATAGAGGGCATTATGCTGAGTGAAATAAGTCACAGAGAAAGACAAATAGTGTGTGATATCATTTATATGTGGAATCTAAAAAATACAACAAACTAGAGAATACAACAAAAAAGAAGCAGACTCATAGAGAACAAACTATGGTTACTAGTGGAGAGAGGGAAGAGGAGAAGGGCAATAGACGGGTAGGGAAATAAGAGGTACAAACTGTGTGAGCACGTGTTCTAAGTCACTTCAGTCGTGTCTGACTGCTTGTGACTCTATGGACTGTAGCATGCCAGGATCCTCCAAACTGGTAAGTATGAAATTAGCTACAAAGATATATTGTACAACATGGGGAATTTAGCCAATATTTTATAATAACGACACACAGAATACAATCTTTAAAATTCTGAATCACTATATTGTACACCTATGACATATAACATTGTATGGCAGCTATACTTCAATCAAAAATATAAATAAATAATCTTAGCTGGCCAAAATATTAATAAATATATATGGGCTTCCCAGGTGGTGCTAGTAGTTTAAGAATTCGCCTGCCAATGCAGGAGATGCAAGAGATAAGGGTTTGATGCCTGGGTCAGGAAGATCCCCTGAAGTAGGAAACAGCACTCCACTCCAGTATTCTTGCCTGGAGAATCCCATGGACAGAGGAGCCTGGTGGGCTACAGCCTGTGGGGTCACAAAGAGTTGGATAGGACTGAGCAGTTGAGTGTATGTGTGTGTATCACAAAGCACAATTGCAACAAATAATTATTTCCTTCTATTACTCCCCTGGCAGAGAAGCAAAATACTATTTTAACAGTATTTTACTTTCCTTTAAGCCTATTTGTCATTGCCTCTATAGCCCCAAACATAGGCATTTCTTACTTGTCTATTATTATTATTATTAAAATATATAATTAAACAAGCAAGCAAACAAAAAGATTCTTTTAGTGCCTTTAGGACTTAGTTTTGGTTGCTGCTGTTCATTTTATTTAATTATTTATTTATTTGTTGTTTTTTATTTATTTATTTATTTAATTATTTTTTGCAAGGCTTCTGCTGACTCTAGACTTGGACTTATTGTTACTATTACAAAATGAATGTTTTAGATCTTTCCCAGGTGGCCCTCGTGGTAAAGAATCCACCTACAAATGCAGGAGACGTAAGAGATGCAGGTTTGATCCTGGGTGGGGAAGATCCCCTAGAGGAGGGCATGGCAACCCACTCCAGCATTCTTGCCTGGAGAATCCCATGGACAGGGGAGCCTGGCGGGCTACAGTCCATAGAGTCACAGAGTCAGACACATCTGAAGGAACTTAGCACAGCACAAGATTAAATGTGTCATTATCATCGACTGAAAGCCTAATGCATCCAGGAAACAATAAGGTCTGCTTTTATGCATTAGGTAAAAAAATATTTCAGGTTTCATGGTGCTTAGGCTGCCCTGTTGCTGAGGAAGTCAGTCTACTAGGCGGACAACAGTTGGTTCCCAGAATTGCTGCTGTGACCAAAATCTCTGTCTCATTCCTAACAATCAGTTGTACCATGCCTTGAAAATTCACAGAGCAAGTTAGGCCAGACCATGAGAGAAAAACAATTTTGCTTTCAGTTTATCTGATTAGGCTGTGATAATACCCTCTACAGACCTGTCCATCACTGCCTCACTTAGGTCAGACAAGAGTCTGACCTGAATGCAGGGGTGACAGAGGGCAAACAATGCCAAATTGAACTTTAGCTGATCTTTGACAGAAGGAAAAAGTGTTTTTCAAGGAGCCTGTTGAGAGTACCACATGAATCCCACATTTTTCATTTTTGACAAGTTAGATCTTAGGTTAACACTTTTTGATATAAAATAGAAAGCAAAACACACAGCAGAAATAGGCAGATGCTACCCAGGTTCCCAGAATCTACAGATCTTTGAAATGTTCTAGATACTGGTTCTGAATGGAGGCTAATTCCTGAAGACCCAAAACACCACTGGAGATCAGTATTCAAAGAGAAGACCTATAGTAGTCAGGTGATACTTGAGGTTTGAGCTCAAATCTACCTTACAGGACTTCCTACCTGTTGCCAAGATTAATGCCAACATCAGAGACTTAAAAGAAGCAGGTGTGGCAATTCCTAACATTTCCATTTAACTTTCCTGTTTGCCTATGCAGAAGACGTACTCACTTTGGATAATGCTTATAGATTATTTAAAAACTATCAGGCAATGCTGATTGTCATTGCGGTTCCTGACATGGTAACTTCACTTGAGCAAATTAACACAAGTATCTGGCATCTGGTACATGGCTCTTGATCTAATTTCTTCCCTTCAAACAGTTATCAAGGATCAAAGTCTTGCTTTCTACTAATTCTTTCTACTAAGAGAGACAACAGTATACATTCACTGTCTTGCTTCAAGGCTATGTCAACCCTTCTGCTGTGTGCCACATCATCTCTCCACGGTCCCCAAAAGTCTTGACCATCTTGACATCCCACAGAACATCCCATGAACATCACATGTGACTCCCTCATGAATGATCCCATGTTAAACTGCTCCTCAGGAGCAGAGAGTAGTAAATCTCTTCATGTTTTTCCCTGTATTAAATTTTCTCTGCTGACATAACCAGTGTAGATTCTAGTTCCCTATCTGACACTCCAATCCCACTTCCCAAATAAAAAATTATGGACCAAATGCTTAAACCAAACAATTATTTATCCATGGAAGCCTGAGTTTCTCCATAAACTCAGATATCTTTTGTATGATTGATATAAGTATCACAGGAGATATTCAAACAAAATTTACCACTGGTTTCACAACTCCTTTTGGCCCCCTTCTATGATTCTGGAGTAAAATTCTGGTCCTTTAACTAATTTCTTATTGTCTATGATGCAAAAAGCATGTTGTGGGCTGAATTGTACTGACCCCCATTCATAGTGAAGCTCTAACTCCCAGTACTTCAGAGTATAACCATATTTGAACATAGAATCTTTAAAGAGGTGATTAAGTTAAAATGAGTTGTTAGAATGGGTCCTAATCCAATATTGGATTGGAGAAGGAAACGGCAACCCACCCATTCTTGCCTGGAAAATCCCATGGACGGAGGAGCCTGGTAGGCTACACTCTCCATGGGATCGCAAACAGTCAGACACGACTGAGCGACTTCACTTTCACTTTCACTTAATCCAATATGCGTGCTTGTGTGTGTGTGCCTGCTCAGTTGTTTCAGTCATATCTGACTCTTTAAGACCCCATGGACTATAGGCCACCAGGCTCCGCTGTCCATGAGATTCTCTAGATAAGAATATTGGAGTGGGTTGCCATGTCCTCCTCAGAGGATCTTCCCAATCCAAGGATCAAACTTGTGTCTCCTGCATTACAGGGAGATTCTTTACCACTGAGCCACTGAGGACGCCCCCAGTACAATATGACCAATGCCTTATAAGGAGAGGAAATTTGGACACAGAAAGAGATACCAGGGATGTGCGCACACAAACACACACACACACACACACACACACACAAGACTACCTGAGGACACAGTGAGAAGACCACCATCTGCAAACCAAGACAGGAGAGGCCTCACAGGAACCCAACCTGCCACCACATTGATGTCTAACAGTTCTTGTCTCCAGAACTGGAAGAAAAAATTCAATTGTTCAAGCCATCCAGTCTGTGTGTGGTATTTTGTTATGGCAGCCCTAGCAAACTAATATGTCGCTTCTGGTATAAAGATGTAATATGGTTTTAAAACCTTCAATAGAAAGAGACATAAGATCACAAGACAAGGGCGACAGTGTCTTTCCCGTGTGTCCGTTTTGGTGCCTTAGTGCGTCTGTGTTTTTACTCCTCACTCCCCACTGTCTTTCCCTCTTTTGACGATTCCTGCTTTGTTTTGTTTTGTTGTGAAGGAGGGGGTTTTCATTTGACCCTCTCTTTCTCCTTCCTTCCCCCAAACTCTATTCCAATGAACTAGTTAAAAGTAATGATATTTACATTTTATATCTTATCCCTAAAGTCACTTTTAAATTTATCTAACCCTTAACACTTTCCTGGGGATTCCTAGGTGGTGCTAATAGTAAAAAGTCCGTCTACCATGTTGGAGATACAAGAGATACGGGTTCGATCCCTCGGTTGGGAAAATCTCCTGGAGAAGGAAATGGCAACCCAGTATG